>JAJPUD010009518.1:484-73784 GCA_023553655.1 Myrmecobius fasciatus
TCTCTCTCTCTCTCTCTCTCTCTCTCTCTCTCTCTCTCTCTCTCTCTTTCTCTTTCTCTTTTTTTTTAAATTGGGCTTATATCTCAAAGAAATCATAAAGGAAGGAAAGGGCCGCACATGTGCAAGAATGTTTGTAGCATTCCTTTTTGTAGTGGCTAGAAACTGGAAACTAAATGGATGCCCATCAGTTGGAGAGTGGCTAAACAAAGTATGGTATATGAATGTTATGGAATATTGTTGTTCTGTGAGAAACAACCAGCAGGACGATTTCAGAGAGGCCTGGAGGGACTTGCATGAACTGATGCTGAGTGAAACGAGCAGAATCACATCATTATACATGGCAACAACAATACTATATGATGATCAATTCTGATGGACATGGCTCTCTTCAACAATGAAATGTTTCAAACCAGTTCAAATTGTTCAGTGAAGAAAGCCATATACAACCTGAGAGAGGGATATGAAATGTAGACCACAACATAACATTAATTGATGTTTGCTTGCATTGTGTTTCCTTTCTCTGATTTTTTTTTCTTGTAGATACGATTTTTCTTGCACAACAAGATAAGTGTGGAAATATGTATACACATATTCGATTTGTCAAGTATTTTAACATAATTAACATGTAGTGGATTTCCTGCCATCTAGGGGAGGGGTGGGGAATAGGGAGGAAAAATTTGTAACAGAAAACTTTGTAAGGGTTAATGTTGAAGAATTACCCATACATATGTTTTGCAAATAAAAAGTTTTAATAAAAAAATTAAATTAAATTAAATTAAAAATATATGTATACACTGATCATATTTACTCTCCACAGTTCTCTCTCTGGATGCCAATAGTGTTTTGCATTCAAAGTTTATTAGGATTTCCTTAGATTGCTGAATTGCTGAAAAGAACCCAGTCTTATTATAGTTGATTATCACACAATCTTGTTGCTATATACAATGTTTTCCTGGTTCTATTTGCTTTGCTCATCATCAGTTCATGTAACTCTTTCCAGACTTTTCTAAAATTAGCTTGTTCTGTTTTTATAGAATTTTTAAAAATTTTTATAGAATTTTCAATAGAATATTCCATTACTTTCATATTAGTATAGTATATATACAATATATGTGTGCATATATGTGTCTACATATATATGTGTATATATACATATAGTATAACTTATTCAGTCATTCCCAGTTGATGGGCATACACTCTTTTTCTAATTCTTTGCCACTACAAAAAAAGAGCTGCTACAAATATTTTTGTACATATGGGTTCTTTTCCCTCTTTTACAATTTCTGTGGGATATAGACCTAGTAGTGGCACTGCTGGATCAAAGGATATGCACAGTTTTATAACCCTTTGTGCATAATTCCAAATGACTCTCCAGAATGATTGGATCAGTTCACAACTCTACCAACAATGTATTAGTCCCCCAGTTTTCTGGAGTGGGTATTTCTAAGAGTGAGGCATAACAGAAAATGGGTGCCAGGACAAGATCTACAAGGCAGTAACAGAAATTGTTTGGGAGAGATAATCCAAAGTCAGTATCACAAAAGTTTTAATTTCATGAGAAATATAAAGAATAAAGAACTCTTTTTTTCCTCTTCTTTCTCCCTTCCTCCATTTTCTCTCTCTCCTTTCTTTCTCCATATATGTGTATATGCACATACATATGCCATGAATCAAAGCATAAACATTTAGAATAGAAAGAAAGGAAAGATAACAAAGAGAATATGGGAAAGAAATCCTTTTAGAAAAAGTCATAGCAAATGAAATTTTAAAAATTAGTGAAAAAAGTAAGTTGAAAGGGAGGAGAAGATGGGGGATTCTACTTAGTTGCTTAACTGGGGATGGGGAAGAGGTGAAGAATTAATTAAATTGATAAAACCAAGAAAGAAAGAGGAATTAATAAGCAAAACTCCAAAACCAGAAAAATAGAAAAGGGGCCTCAAGTGTTAGGAGAGGAGAGCTGGTGAGAATAGGGTAACATAAAAATAGATTAAGGTAAATAATTGAAGAGAGATAGTGATGTGTTTACAATGGAAGAGGGGGAAATCCTATTTTTAAAAATTGGAGATAAATGAAGGAAAACACAAACCTAATTCTCATAACTTTATATGTGAATAGATTCTATAATTCAGTAAAATGATAGAGGGGCAAATTGGATAAGAAAACAAAATCCAACAGTCCATTGTTTATAAGAAATACATTTTTAAAAATCATATAAAGAATAAAAAATAGTCTAAAAAACAATTACTATGCATCAAATGAATTGTAAAAAAAAATCAGAACTTGCAATCATATTATGAGATAAAGAAAAACAAGTTTTCAAAAACTTAAAAAGGGATAAACAAGAAAACTAGATTATACTGAAAGACACTATAGACAGCCAACCAATAGCCAACTCATATTCTTCAAATTTCTTATCATCTAAATTCATAAAGCAAATATCAACTGTGCTTCAAGAGTACATAATAACATGATATCAACAGGAGATTTCAATGTTTCTCTTTCAGCTTCTGATAAGTCTAATAGAAAGATAAAAGGGAAAATGCAATACTGAAGAAATAACTATAGAAATCAGAACTAAAGGAGTTATGACATATTCCAAATGGAACTACTAAAGAATATTTCTTAGCTCTACCTGAAACTTGTACATATAATTAACCATGTAATAAACATAATAATATTGTAAACAGTTGTATAGTATCTAGTTCAGGAACCACAAACTAAAGTTAGAAGCTAACAAAATTGAGAACAGAAGAAATAGAGGAATTTCTTTTAAAAATACTCAGAATGAAAGACCAAATACATATATTAAATAATTAAATCTCAGTGGAGTCATGATTGTGGAGAGAATCTAGAAAGTTGCCTAAGCTCTTCCTAGTTTCCCTTGGAAACAATGTTCAATTAGATCTCTAAAAGGATTTCGGAGTGACAAAATCTACCAAAAGGTGGAGTAAAAAAAATTTTCCAGCTTAAGATAAATTAGAAAGACTTCAGGAAATGTCTGTCTCAATTGAATAAAAGGGAAACACACTCCAGCACAGATGATTTCCAGACGAGTCAGCAGGAGACTCTTAGCCATAGCACAGATAAGCAACTAAAGTCCTATAGTCCTGGCTCAGCAGGCTAGTTGGACAACAGGTTAGTTTAAGGCTTCCAGTCCCACTGCAGAAGGCAAACTTCTATTCCTAGACTCCTGACATAACAGGTGAGACTAGCCTGGGTCACCCCAGTACAATGCACATGTCTCCAGGACTTGAGACCCTGGTCCAGAAAGCCACTGACCAAGCTACTGTCCTGGAGCAAAGATCAACTTTAAAAGTCACAACATAGTCTAAAATGTAAGGGAAAAAAAAAACAGAAAGAGCTCTGACCATAGAAAACTACCATGATGACATAGAAGATCAAAACACAAATATAGAAGAGGACAACAATGTTAAGATGCCTACATGGGAAGACTCAAAAATAATTAACAATTGGTTTGAAACCCAAAAGACCTTCAAGGTGTTCAAAAAGGTTTTAAAAATCAAATAAGAGAGGTAGGAGAAAAATTGGAAAAAGAAATTAGAATTATGTAGAAAAGAGTCAACAACTTGGAAAAGGAAGAACAAAAGTTGACCGAAGAAAACAATTCCTTAAAAAATACACTTGGCTAAATGGGGGAAAAAATCCACTGAAGAAAACAACTCCTCAAAAAGAAGAATTGGTCAAATGGAAAAGGAGCACAAAAGCTAATTGAAGAAAATAATTGCTTAAAAATTAAAATTAGGGGGCCAGGTAGGTGGTACAGTGAATAGAACACCAGCCCTGAGGTCAGGAGGACCTGAGTTCAGATTTGGTCTCAGACACTTAACACTTTCTACTTGTGTGACCCTGGGCAAGTCACTTAACTCCAATTGCCTCAGGAAAAAAAATTAAAATTAGGCAAGTGGAACCTAATGATTATGAGACATCAAGAATCATGAAATCATGTGCAAAAATGTTTGTGGCAGCCCTTTCTCTAGAGACTAGAAACTGAAAACTGAATGGATGCCCATCAATTGGAGAATAGCTGAATAAATTATGGTATATGAATGTCATGTAATATTATTGTTCTGTAAGAAACGGCCAGCAGGATGATTTCACGGAGGCCTGGAGAGACTTTCATGAACTGATGCTAAGTGAAATGAGCAGAATCGGGAGATCATTATACATGGCAACAACAAGACTATATGATGATCAATTCTGATGGACATGACTCTCTTCAACAATGAAATGTTTCAAACCAGTTCCAATTGTTCAGTGATGAAGAAAGCCATATGCATCCAGGGAGAGGCCTGTGGGCTCTAAGTGTGGACCACAACATAGCATTTTCACGCTCTCTGTTGATGTTTTGTTTTGTTTTCTTTTTCAGGTTTTTTTTTTTCTTGTAGATCCAATTTTTTTTTTGTACAGCAAGATAACTGTATAAATATGTATACATATATTCAATTTGTCATATATTTTAACATAATTAACATGTATTAGACTATCTGCCATCTAGGGGAGGGGGTGGAGGGAAAGAGGGAAAATTTTGTAACAGAAGACTTTGCAAAGGTCGGTGTTGAAAAATTACCCATACATATGTTTTGCAAATAAAAAGCTTTTTAAAAAAATAAAATAAACATAGAACATCTGAAAGGAAAAAAAAAAAGAATCAGTGAAACAAAATCAAAAGAATGGAAAAAAATAGAAGAAAATGTAAAATACTTCATTGGAAAAGCAACTGACCTAGCAAATAGATCCAGGAGATATATTTAAGAATTATTAGACTTTTAAATAAAATATTAGCAAAGACATTACAGCAATTTATCATGAGTGTAGCCAAGTGCAGAACTGGTTTAGTATTAGGAAAACTCTCAGCATAATTGACCATATCAATAGCAAAATTAGCAGAATCATACGATTATCTCAATAGAAGCAGAAAAACTTCTGACAAAATGCAGTATTCAATCCTATTAAAAACACTAGGGAACATAGGAATAAATGGAGCTTTCCTTAATAAGATAGGTGCAATCTATCTAAAACCATCAGCAAGAATTATATGTAATGAGATTTAAGTTAGAAGCCTTCCCAGTAATATCAGGAGCAAAACAAGGATACCTATTATCACTACTATTATTCAATATGATACCAGAAATGTTAGCTTTAGTAGTAAGAAAAAAAAATGAAGTAATTAGAATAGGAAATGAGGAAACAAAAGTATTACTTTGAAGATTCAGATATAATAATATACTTAGAGAACCTACTAAAAATTTATTTGATAATTAGCAGCTTTAGCAAAATTGCAGTTTACAAAATAAATCCACATAAATCATCAGAATTTCTAAATATTACCAAGCCCAGCAACAAGAGATAGAAAAAGAAATTACTTCTAAAATAACTGTAGATAATATAAAATATGCCAAGACAAACTCAAGAACTGTATGAACACAATTACAAAACACTTTTCACACAAATAAAGTCAGATTTAGGCAATTGAAAAAGTATTTATTGTTCATCAGTAGGCCAAGCTAATAGAACAAAAATGATAATCATATCTAATTTATATTAGTCATTCAGAGCCATACCAATCAAACTACCAAAAATTATCTCCTAGAAGGACAAAGGTGAAGAATATCAAGGGCATTAATAGAAAAAATGCAAAGGAAAATGGCTTAGCCATATTAGATCTAAAACTATATTATAAGCCAGCAACTATCAAAATTATTTGGTTTTGATGAAGAAATAGAGAGGTGAATCAATGGAATAAGTTAGTTACACAGGACACAATAAGTAAATGATTATAGTAATCTATTGTTTGACAAACCCAAACACTCCAGCTTCTGGTATAAGAGTTCATTATTTGACAGAAACTACTGGGATGATTGGGGAAAAAAAAACAACTGGACAATAATATGGCAAAGGGGCAGCTAGGTGGCGCAGTAGATAGAGCAGTAGCCTTGAAGTCAGGAAGACCTGAGTTCAAATGTGGTCTCAGACACTTAACATTCCCTAGCTTTGTGATCCTGGGCAAGTCACTTAACCTCAATTGCCTCACCAAAAAAAAAAAATAATAATAATATTAAAATGCAGAAATTGGGCATTTACCAATATCTCACCAAAAATAAGTTCAAAATGGGTACATGATTTAAACATAAAGAGTAATACTATAAGCATATTAAGAGACCAAGGAATAGTTTACCTTTCAGATCTGGTGAAGGGAAGAATTTATGGCCAAACAAGAGATAGAGAACATTATGAAATACAAAATAGAAAATTTTGATTGCATTAAATTAAGAAGATTTTGCAAAAACAAAACCAATGCAATCAAGATTAGAGGGAAAGCAGAAAACAGAAACAATTTTTACAGCCAGTATTTCTGATAAGGGCTTTAATTTTTCAAATTTATAGAGAACTGGGTCAAATTTATAAGATTACAAGTCATTCCCAGTTGATAAATGGTCAATGGATATTAACAGGCAGTTTTCAGATGAAGAAATTAAAGCTATTTGATAGTCATATTAAAAAATACTCCAAATCCCTATTGACTAGAGAAATGCAAATTAAAACAACTCACATCTATCAGATTGGCTAATATGACAGAAAAAAAAGATAAATGTTGGAAAAAATGTGAGAAAATTGGAGTTCCATTCTGGATCTATCCATTCTGGAGAGTAATTTGGAACTATTCCCAAGGAACTATAAAATTGTGCATTCCCTTTGATCCATCAATAGCACTATTAGGGCTGTATCCCAAAGGGATCATAAAAAAAGGGGAAAGGATCCACATATACAAAAATATTTATAGCATCTCTTTTTGTGATGGCCAAGAATTGAGGGGATAGCCATCAATTGGGGAATTGCTGAACAAGTTGTGATATATGAATGTAATGGAAAACCATTGTGCTATAAGAATGGATGAACAGGCAGATTTCAGTGGAACATGGAAAGACTTACTTGAACTGAACAGAATCAGAACAATGCACATACCAACAGCAACATTGTACAATGAGCAAATTATGATAGATTTAGCTCTCCTAAGCAGTAAAATGATCAAGAAGTTTAAAAAGACTCATTATGAAAAATGCTATCCATTGACTTCAGAGAGGCCTGGAGAGACTTGCATGAACTGATGCTGAGTAAAGTGAGCAGAACCAGATCATTATTCACGGCAACAACAATATTATATGATGATCAATTCTGATGGACATGGCTCTCTTCAACAATGAAATGTTTCAAACCAGTTCCAATTGTTCAGTGAAGAAAACCATATACACCCAGAGAGAGGGATGTGAAATATGGACCACAACATAACATTTTAGCCCTTTTCCCGCTGTTCAAGCCCTTTTATTATGCATACCTTTTCTCAGTCCCTGTTTGCTCTTAGTAAAGGTGTATATCAGTCGCATAGTCGCCAACAAAGTATGAAACAAAAAATCTTCACAGTACAAATGTATCAAGGAAGCAGTTGAATGGGGGAAAATTTTTTTTAATCAAATTTTTTTAGTAATGATTTCCTTTCCAAGGATATGGCATTTGGAGGGGTTCTGGGAACATAACGCTGGTGCATTTTTAGTGGATTACAAATCAGTACAACCATTCTGAATAGCAATTTAGGATTATGCAAAAGTCCTAATACTTTGAGCTGAAGATTCCATTCCTTGGTTTATATGCCAATGAGGTCACTCATAAGAAGAAAATTACCATGTACACCAAACTAGTTATAGCATCACTTTTTGTTTTAGCAAAGAATTAGAAACAATGTAGATCCCCATCTATTAGAGAATGGCTAAACAAAATATAGTACACTCAATCTAATGGAATACTTCTGTGCTGTAAGAAATGATGAATGTGATTTATACAGAGAAGCATGAAAAGAGCTACTAGAACTAACGCAAAATGAAATAAGCAGAGCCAAGAAAAAAATAAACATAGTAACTATAACAATTTAAACAGAGGGGCAGCTAGGTGGTGCAGTGGATAGAACACCAGCCCTGAAGTCAGGAGGACCTGAGTTCAAATCTAGTCTCAGACACTTAACACTTCCTAGCTATGTGACCCTGGGCAAGTCACTTAACCCCAATTGCCTCAGCAAAAAAAAAAAAAGAAAAAAAAAAAATTAAACTGAACAATCACAAAAAAAAATCAAAAGTGAATTTTCAAAATTATAAAAAAAGAAGCATAACTTGTAAGAAGAGATTATTGAAGACATACCCAACCCACTTCTTTCCAGAGATAAGATGTCTACACATGTTGTTCATTGCATCAGTTTTAAAATTTTTTCAAATTATTGCTTTGTTATGCAGATTTTCCTTCTTTTTTTGCATCTTTGAAATTTTATGTTATATGTGATGACTCTCTGGGAGGGATAATGGAGAGGATACTGGAAAAAAAGTATGCTAATGTATAAAATAAAAGACATTAATGAAAACATTTAAAATGTGAAAAAAAAAACCATGAAAGATTTAAGAATGAATTCTGATAAATGCAGTGGTCAATCATGATTCCACAGAACCAAGATAAAGTGCTTCCTGACAGAAAAAAGTATGCTAATGTATAAAACAAAAGACATTAATGAAAACATTTAAAATGTGAAAAAAAGACATGAAAGATTTAAGAATGAATTCTGATAAATGCAGTGGTCAATCATGATTCCATAGAACCAAGATAAAGTGCCATCCTGACAGGATGTAGAATTTGGGAAACATTTTTGACTATGCTCAGTGTAAGAATTAGTTTTGTTTGATTATACATATTTGTTAGAAAGGTTTTGTGTTTTTTTTAATTCCAAATGGAAGTAAAAGGAGGTGGGAGAGAGAAAATAAATGTTTTTGATTTGAAAGTTAAATTAAATTTTGAAAAAAAAAAAAAAAAAGAAGACTCGAGCTTAGGTTTTATCTCTAATATCAAGTTAGTAAGCCATAGGTACTTCTGAATGCAAGATAACCTCCTTAGAGATAAAATAACTTCTTTAGAGCTACTTTTGTTGGCTTGTCTTATTAACCTCTTCAGCTATGTTTAATGGAAAAGAAATGCAGCTTTAGGGTCATTGTTTATACTTATATGACCCAGTGTTCACTCTTTTTTTGTAGGGTACTTGAGCTGGAATTATTATGTGACCATGCCAATGCCAGCATCTACCTTCACAATTGCCATTGGATCGTGGAAAGAAGTGAAGTGGGAAATCTGTTCATTGAATGAAACATCAACTATGACATCTTTTTCATCTTCCAAGGCAGACTCTAGGTTAGTGCTTGGGTTCTTGCTGAATAATACACACTTAAGAAAATAATAGAACCTCTTTTCCTTAAGCCCTTATGAATGTGAGGCATTGTAGCTAAGGAATTCTAATCTGAGGTTTGTTTAAAAAGAACCTGGTGAAGTTACTTAATCTCTTTGTGCTCCAGGGATCTTTCTAAAATTCTAGGCTGCTGGATTTTTGGTGATTTGCTTTGGTAGAGGAAGCTCTCCAACTGAGAGTTCCCAATACTAGAGAAATTACAGGCCTAGTTTTATAATGAGCAAATTATGTATGGAGGTAGGCCAGCATTTTTCAAAGTAAATTTGCCACCAAATACCTTTTAACTTCAAATATATCGAAATATTTCAATATTAGAGTGGTGAATTTCAGTCATTTTCTGTTGCCTCTAGGATTGAATATAGACTCCTCTGTTTGGCATTGGGAACCCTTCAGATTTTCTTTCCAGACTGATATTATTCCCCCTCATACATTATGTTTTAGCCAAATTGGCCTGAACTGTTCCTTATGCACCACATTCCCTCTCTTTCCTCTTAACTCATGCGCAGACTATTCTCTATTCCTAGAATATACTGCCTTCTACCTCTTCCACTTAGTACCCTTAGGTCTATTCAAGGCCTTAGTGCCTTGATACTTTCTCATATACTTTCTAGTTGAATGACCCTGGGTGAAATGCATAACCTCTATCTACCTCAGTTTTCTTTTTCAAGAGCACTCCCCTGATTTCTGAATTTGTTGTTGGTTCATTCACTAGGCAGTTAGGTGGTGCAACAGATAGAGCCTTGATTCTGGAGCATCTGACTCCTCTTTCTGAGTTCAGCTCTAATCTTACTAGCTATGTGTTATTGGGCAAGTCACTTAACCCTGTCTGCTTTGGTTTCCTCATCTGTATGAGCTGGAGAAGAAAATGACAGACTGTTCGAGTATTTTTGCTAAGAAAATCTCAAATACGGTCACAGTCATGTAGGATTGAAACAACTGAACAGCAACAATAATAAAAATTCCTTTCACCATCTCCTTCTTCCCTGATGTCACTTGTATCACAAATTTACTTATTGATGAATACATAGTATCTTCTCAGTAAGAAGCTCTTTAAGAGTATATGCAGAATAAGTTGGAAATATTCAATATAAGGGAAACTATTTATTGTGAAAGACTCTGTGTAGAAGGTGGGACTTTAACTACAACTTAAAAAAAGCCAGGGAACAGGAAGCCAAGAGGCAGAGATGAGAAGGAAGAAAATTAGATGCCTGGGGAACCACCAAAAAAATACCCAGAGCCAAGAGATAGGGGGAAGCAGAAGAAAGGGAGCATTGCCACACTATGCACGAGGTACTATGCTAAATATTTTACGGATATTATCTCATTTGATCCTTACAGCAATTCTGAAAGTTGGTTTCTATTATTATCTTCATTGACAGTTGAGAAAACTGAGTCAGACAGAGGTTGTGTTCCACCCAGCGTCACTCGGCTAGAAAGCATCTGAGAAAGCATCTACATTGGAACTCATGTCCTTATCTGAAACTAAGTCTAACACTCTATTCACTATTTAACCTAGCTGCACTAGGATATACTGTGTGAGGAACAGCAAAGAAGGGTAGCATCACTAAATCAAAGAGTATGTTTGTGGGGGATAAAAAGTGTAGCAAGATTAGTTACAATTATGGTTATTAGAGAGCCAAGTTATGAAGGGCCTTGAACACAAACAGAATGTTTTTTAATTGAACCTTAAGATGATAGAAAGCCACCATTAAATGGAATGTGAGGAATTGGTGTGATATGGTCAGACTTGTGCTTTAGGTACATCTGTTTGACAGCTGAGTGGAGGATGAACTGGAGGAGGGTGAGATTTGTGGCAGGGAGACTAACCAGCAGACTATTGTAATAATCTTGAGTATGAGATCTTTCACCAGGCTAGTGGCAATGTCAGAGGAGAAAAGGGAGTATATATGAGAGAGATAATGAAGGTGAGTTTGACAGGATTTGGCAAAAGATTAAATATAGGAAATGAGGGTGAAGAGTTAATGATGACACATAGTTTGCTACACCAAATGACTAGAAGGGTGGCGGCGACCTCAAAAGTAATTGGAAATTTAGGAAGAAAGGAGGACTTGGGGAGGAAAGATATTCAGTATTCAGTATTCAGACTGAGTGTCAGACATCCAATTCAGGCTATTTACTAGACAGCTTGGTATGTAAGAATGGAAGTTAGAAGAAACATAAAAGCTGAATAAATATGAGAATTATTAGTATAGAGATGATAATTGAAAACATTGGAGCTGATTAGATTATCAAGTGAAATAATATGAACAGAGAAGAGAAGAGGAATCAAAACATTGCTTGTTATGACCTGGATAAAGAGAGAGCAAAGGAAGGCTGAGAGAGAGCAGTCAGACTGGTAGTAAGAGAACCAGAAGAGAACAGTGTCCCAGAGAGAAGGAAGTACCAGGGAGAAGAAAATGATCAATAGTATCATAGACTGCAAAAGGGTCAAGAAGAATGAGGATTGAGAAAGAGCCTTTGAATTTGGGAATAAAGATATCATTAGTAACTTTGGAGAGAGGTGAATAATGAAGATTACCTGACTAGAGAGTTAAAAGAGAGTGAGAGGCAAGGGAGTGGAAGCATCAATTGTAGAAAGGCTTCTCAAAAACTTTAGCTATGGAGCAGCTAGGTGGCGCAGTGGAAAGAGCACCAGCCCTGAAGTCAGGAGGAGTTGAATTCAAATCTTGTCTCAGACACTTAATACTTCCTGGGTATGTGACCCTGGGCAAGTCACTTAACCTCAATAACCTCAGCAAAAAAAAAAAAAAAGTTTAGCTATGAAAAGGGACAGAAAGTATAATAACTGTTGAGAATTTGAATAGATCAAGTGAGGGATTTTTTTTGGGGGGTGAAGAGGGCATTTTTTTATTAATATTTTATTTTCCCCAATAATATAAAAAATCCTGATATGTTATACATATGCAATCATATTAAACATTTTGCTATTAATCATTTTGTGCAAGAAAATGCAAACCAAAAAAAAAGGGGGGGGAGGGAAAAGAAAGTAAGTGAAAAATATGCTTTGGTCTTTATTTAGATCGTCAGGGTTTGTTTGGATTTTTTTTTTTTTGAGAAAAAATGAAAAAGAAAAAAAACAGACAAGCAAACAACAATAACAGCAAAAAGTGAAAATACTAGATTGTGATCCACATTCATTCTCCATAGTTCTCTCTCTTGATGCAGATGGCTCTCTTCATCACAAAACCATTGGAATTGCCCTGAATCACCTCAATGTTGAAAAGAGCCACATCTATCACAGTTGGTCATGACATAATCTTGTTGTTGCTGTGTACAGTGTTCTCCCTTCAGTTAGCATCAGTTCATGTAAGTCTCTCCATATCTTTCTGAAATCTGAAATCCAGAACTTGCTGATTATTTCTTACAGAACAATAATATTCCATTACATCCATATGCCATAATTTATTCAGTTATTCTCCAACTGATGGACATCTACTCAGTTTCCAATTCTTTGCCACCACAAAAAAAAAAGAGTTGCTACAAACATTTTTGCACATGTGGGTCCCTTTTCCTCCTTTATGATCTCTTTGGGATACAAGCCCAATAGAGATAATGCTGGATCATAGTTTGATAGCCCTTTGGGCATAATTCCAAATTGTTCTCCAGAATGGCAGGATCTGTTCACAACTTCACCAACAATGTGTGTGTCCCAATTTTCCCACATTCCCTCCAACATTTATCATTATCTTTTTTTGTTATCTTAGCCAATCTTACAGGTATGTAGCAGTGCCTCAGAGTTGTCTTAATTTGTATTTCTCTAATCAGTTGTGATTTAGAGCATTTTTTCATATGACTAGAAATCAGAACCAATTTCTTACATAATATATGAATATTAAAAACACAGCAGAAGTTATGGGAGGAAGGAGAGCTATGAGATGTTTCAACAGGGAAAAAAATTTTGGAAAGTCATTGTGATAAGTGGGATATTGAGTCAATTAGGGAGATGTTAAAGGATTGCCTTGTCACAGGGAGGACTCAGTTGAAATTATATAACATGCCTTTATAGTATATCTTATCAGCATGGTTTTGAGATTTTTTTTTTCTACTTTATTCAGAAGCATGTAAGTAAAAACAAAGATAGTGAGCAAATGATGGGATTAATCCTAGGTAGAGGCTTGGCAAGGCACAATCAGAGATATGAAGTACAAAGAAATCAAGAGAAGAGGACGATGTAGAGTGAACTTCACTAAGGGATCAAAATGGTGAAGGGAGGAAGGTATAGTCAATGAAGTGTTGTCTCTCACTCTCCAGTCAGGAAGAGGTCAGGAAATAGAATTCTGCATTTTTGTGTCCATGACACCTCAGTTTTCTCAGGTGTAAAATTAAAGATGTCAACTATATCAGTGATCCTCAACCTTTGTGATCCCATTTGGAGTTTTCTTGGCAAAGACACTGGAGTAGTTTGCCATTTTCTTCTCTAGCTCATTTGACAGATGTGTAAACTAAGCCAAATGGGGTTAAGTAAGTTATTCAGGCTCACAAAGCTAATATCTGTCTGAGGTTGGAGTTGAACTCAGGAAGATAATGAATCTTCCTGACTCCAAGTCTGGTACTTTTTCTACTGTACCACCTACCAGCCCTTTTTTTGTAGTGAGGAATTATTTTCAGACTGATTGAAATGGAAGTAAGAATTTTTTGCTGATGGAAAAATGTGTGATTGGTTGGGAGGGGGACATAAAAATGTGTAATTGAATGCCCTTTCTCTGGGCATTTATAGTAAGAAGGTGAACATTCTGTGTGTTCTCCTGCCATACCTTCTACCTCTGGGTCTGAGTTACAGACCTTTGAATTGTTGCTCATAGGCCAAAGGGAGAAGCATAGAGCCTTTGTCCTCATCCTACTTGCATTTTTCATTTACTTTGTTTCTTGGTCTAAATGGTTGGATTTACCTCTTTCAAATGATTGTATATTTTAATGAGGAGATTTTGTAGCATTTGAGTACTTGGTGGAATATTACTTCTATTTTAGATTAGAATTTTAAATATTTAGGGGCTACAAAGAAATGTGGGTATAGCTAAAAGTGGTAGCCTTATAAATAAGCCTACTTCCTTGGATCTTGATTTACCTTCATTTATCATAGTTAATATAGCCTAGATGATCTCTAAACTATATTGTCTAATTCTAAGAATATGTGACTTGGAACTAATTACTTCATTTATTGATCTACTCCTCTTTAATAAAAATGCTTTGCTATAGTTATAGTTAATATAGTTTATATTTGCTTAGTCCCATTCAAGTTGTATTTCTATTCTGCTTTTCAGGGATTTCCTTTTGGAGTTTTAGGGTGATGGCATATTTTTATTCACAAAATCCTTGACTCCTTGCTATTTTTTCTAACAAAGGTATCCTTTAGTGCCAAATGTAGTGGTGTTTCTGATTATGTTCACATCTGGTCTCCTTTGCCTTGCTACTCCCACCACATCACCCTCCCTAGGACCACCAAATCATTTCACATAAATGTAACTTTTACAGGGAGTCTAATATGCTACAGGTTTTCTTTTGCCTAATGTTTTCATCTGGAGTCCAGAAATTTGGCCACAGTATTTATTGGTCACTGAACTTTTGATCACTCTTCATATGGATTAAGTTAAAGAAAGAACTTTTCTTCTCCATGATCAGCCCCATGAAGTATCTTCCCACTCTAACTGAACATTTTAATAGATAAATCAGTAGTAAGACTGATAAAGTCCAAGCCATTTATTTTATTGAACTTTATGAACAGAAATATAATATACACTAACCATGAGGAAATTCTTTTACTATGTTAAGCATTGTAACACTTTTAAAAAACATTTTCTTTACTTTGGACTCAGTTGTCCAAAAGTGCATAGGCACTTAGATAAAGTCCTCTAAAAGGCAACAAAAATGATGAAAATTGGAAAATCTAAATTATGAAAAAAAGTTCAAAGGTATTGAAGTTATTGAATGGGGTTTGGGCTGTTCATTAAGATCATGTCTTGGGGGTAAATGAACAGTAAGCTCAAAGTGAGTTAACAATATAATTTTTATTTTGATCTTAATCTGCATTAATAATATCCAGAAATAGTGAAGCAATAAATACCTTTACTTTGTCCTAGTCAAACTGTGTCAAGAATATCATACTCAGTTTTTGCTACTACATTATAGAAAAGACATTATTAAGTTGGAGACTGTCCAGGGGAGAGTTATTAGAATGGTTTGGCGAAACTAGGAGTACTTGACCTGGAGAACAGAAAATGTATAGCCATTTTTAAATAAAACTACCCAATTTTCCTTTCCAGTCATATTCATTATTATAATTTTTCTCATATTCTTTGGTTCAGCCTTACTGACTTTCTTGCTGATCCTCATACATGATCCTCCATCTTACATCTCCAAGTCTTTTACTGGCTGACATCCATCACTCAGTCAATCAGGAAATATTCAGGATAGAAATACAAAGAATGTAAAAATCCCTGCTCACAAGAAGCTTACATTTTAATGGGGGAAATGTGTGTGCATGTGCATATAAAAATATGTATATGTTCATATATGTGTGTTTATATGTGTATAGACATACATGTGAATATATTCTCCACTATACACACACACACACACACTTGTGACAATTAAAAGATTGTTATAAATTTGTAGAGAGTTCTTCCAATGGAATGATAAAGTTGGAAGCCTATCTGCAAAGAGTGTAGAAGAAAGGAAATGGAGACACCTAGTATAAACAACTTTTTCAAGGAATTCAGCAGCAAAAGGGAGGAGAAATATAGAATGATAGTTAGCAGGGATGGTAAGATCAAATGAGACTTTTCTTTAAGGCTGTAGGAGACCTCTGATGCCTGCAAATATGCATATGGATATCAGCAGATAGAGAGATATCAAAAATAAGAGAGAAAGTGAAGGTGATAATGGGGCCAACCTGCTGGAGAAGATGGGAGATAATGGGATCAGGGAATCCTGATCCCATTGGAGAGGGATTTTGCCTTGGCAAGGAGAGGGGGACCACCATTTCACCAAAGATTAAAGAAGAAGATAGTGGGGAGAGATGTCTATGTGATAGGAGATGAGATGAGAAGGTTGAGTTCTTGATAAACACATCTCAGTTTTTTTCAGTGAGATGAGGTCCTCAGTCAAGAGTATAGAGAGAGGAGGATAGAGTAGAGATGATATGGATTGGAACAGTTGGTGTGGAGAATGATATTGTGAATTGATAAGAAGGAATAGAAAAATTATGTTATTGTAGTGAGCGTCCAGGTGAGATTATATAATTTTGTAGAGGACTCAGTTTTTAGAAGTTTCTTGATTCCTTTCAACTCCTTTCAGCAATATGTGACTAGGAGTAAAGAAGGTAGGTAGTTGGAATAAAACAAAATTGGAGCTTCATTCACTAAAGGTTAAGATAGGAAATAGGGGAATATAGCCAATATAAAGGTAATAGCCGACAAAAGAAATGAGGAATTACAATGACTTTTGGCACACTTATCCTAAGGAGCCCTGTGCAGTGGTCATAATGGAGTAACTCAAACATTTTTGGAATAGATTTGCCTAATTAGGATCCTGTTCAGACCCTAACCTACTATTCCTTTTTCACTCTATTGCATCAACCAGTGGTACTCCTCAAATCAGAAAATACTCTTGCCTTGGTGAGGATGACTCAGTAATAGGCCCCAGCCATGACTACCCCTCTGACTTAAGGTCTAGGAAAATAGTGGACCAGCCTGACCATGTTTTGGATCCTATAGATTCTTCCATATGACTAAATCCTTGACACCACTTATCACCCGAGAATGATTCATCTCAGTGGCCTAGTATCCCTTGCCTGAGTTCTTCCTGATCATATGTGTTACTTTCTCTACTTGCATCCAACCCCAGAACTCCCTACTGAACACCTTATATGAATTTCCCTACCAAGGCCTGACTCTTGGTTCTGCATCCTGATTTTCTAGACTTGTAAGCTTTTGACCAATAACTAGATCAAAGGTCCCTGCAGCCTCACCTGTCTCACAATATTCTTAGGGATTTCAGAGAACAATGACTAGAAATGTGAACTCTATGTCCAAATGGGAGAGACTCTACTTTTCTCTAATTGGTGGCTGAACTGGGACTTGGGCTGGCTCTGAATATATCCTTCAGTTTCCCACCTTTTTGACCTTGTATAAAGATCCAGCAGTAGCAGACAAGGGTGGAAGGAATGGAGGTCTCACTAAGGATGAATAATCAAGGAGAGAAATCATGCTGCATAGAAGAAAATGGAGAGCTAAACAATTTTGATCAGGAAAAGGAATTTGTGAGTTTATGAATATGAAAATATTTGGTGAATGATGGCAAGATTAAAAGTATTACCATCTCTTTGTGTAGCTGAGGTGATGAGAAGGAATAGATCATGGAAATTCAGTAAATTTAAGAATTAGAAAGTTAGGTTATTCAAGGGAGCATCAGTAGATATGTTGAAGTCCATTAGTGTGAAGTCAAGAGTTGAGAAAATAATAAGATTTTGAATCAGGCATTGAACTCATTGAGAAAGTAAGAATTTCTAGAAGTTTCTAGAAAAAGGTTACCAAAATCTGAATTGGGTTATAAATTTGGAAAGGATGGACCCTAACGTATAAAAGGTTGCTGGAAGATATGAATAGAAAGAGAGTCTGAAAGTAGCATTAGGGAGACTTCCGGGGGTGGAGCCAAGATGGTGGAGATCAGACAGAGTCTCTGTAACCTCCTCTAACCTTCCCTCAAACCAACAACATATGAAGCCTCTAGACTGATTTTGAAGCAAAAAAATCCACAATATCTGGAGGACAACACGATTCTAGAAGAAGATACTCTGGAAGAACTTGAAAACAGGTCTGTTTTAATTGGGCAGGGGGGTGGTCTGCTGAACCCAGACTGCAGCACAGGGAGACCAGGGCAGGGAGCTGGAGCAGGGTGCTGGAACAGGAGTCAGAACAGGAGGGGGAGCGTTGTACTTTTCACACACCTGGGAGTCTTCTGCGGGCCTATTGGGCCAATCTGTCCTGATTGTGGGCAGATGGTTTGGAGGATCTGCCTTTTGTGGGGGGTAGATTGTGAACCACTGAACCCCTGATGAGCATAGGACCTAGCTGCCATTACACAGCACCCTAGGATGATCAATCAATCAGGACTGATCAGCACCTGAAATAATTCAATCAGCAGAACTGCCCCAGGGTGAACTAAAGCAGAACTGCTCACCACCTGACATAATTCAATCAGCAGAACTGCCCAGTACCTGAAATAACTCAATCAGCAGAACTGCCCCAGGGAAAATTAAAGCAGCTGTCCCACCTTTGCCTTAAACGGACCTCATACCTTTAAAAAAAATGAATAAAAAAACAAAAAGAGCTCTCACCATAGACAGCTTTTATGGAGAGAGGGAAGAACAGACCTCAAATCCTGAGGTCCCTAAAGGTAAAGCAACTCCAGAAAAAGCCCCAAAGAGAGACATAAACTGGACTCCATGTCACAAGGCTTTCTTCGAAGATTGCATGAAAAAATCTTAAAAGAGAGTTAGAAGAAACATGGGGAAACGAAATGAGATCACTGCAAAATAAAATGGAAAAAGACTACAAGGAACAAAATGGCCAATTACAAAAGGAGCTAAAAACAGTAACTGAAGAAAATAAGACATTAAAAATTAGAATTGAACAATTGGAAATGAATGACTCATCAAGACTTCAAGAATAAGTCCAACAAAAACAAAAAAATGAAAAGATAGAGAAAAACATAAAATATCTCCTAGGAAAAACAACTGACCTGGAAAATAGATCTAGGAGAGACAATCTCAGGATTATAGGGCTTCCTGAAAGCCTGATGAAAAAAATAACCTAGACACCCTCTTCCAGGAAATCATAAAAGAAAACTGCCCTGATATTTTAGACCCAGAAGGCAAAATACTTATTGAAACAATACACCAATCACCTCCTGAAAGAAACCCAAAAATTATGTCCCCCAGAAATATCGTGGCTAAATTCCACAACTATCATACCAAGGAAAAGATATTACGAGAAGCCAGAAAGAAACAATTTAAATATCGAGGAGCCACAATTAGGATCACACAGGACCTAGCAGCTTCTACTTTGAAGGATCGAAAGCCCTGGAATCAGATATTCCGAAGGGCAAAGGAACTTGGATTACAGCCAAGAATAAGTTACCCAGCTAGAATGAGCATTATCTTCCAGGGAAGAAGATGGTCATTCAATGATATAGGAGAATTTCACCTATTTCTACTGAAAAGACCAGAACTAAACAAAAAATTTGATCTACAAACACAGAACACAAGAGAAACATAAAAAGGTAACAAGAAAAATAAAAAACTCTTGAGAACTATATGTTATAGATACCTATAGAATGAGGGTTGATTTTATGAATCTTTTATTACATTATGATTATTATGATATGATTATTGTGATTTTATGATTATTATGATATGATAAACTGAAAAAGAAATTAGAGGTAGAAAAGGGATAACACTGGAAGAAGAGGAAAAGGAGGTAAAATAAGGGAAATTACATCACATGTAGAGGCAGAGAAAACCTATAATGATTGAGGGGAGAAAAAGGGAGGGGAATGAGAATTGGGTTAATCTCCATCTCATCAGATTTGGCTCTGAGGGAATAATAGACTTACTTATAAGGAAACAGGAGGGAAAGGGGGAAAAAGGGGGTGGGTGGGGCTCTAAAGGGGAAGGATTGTTTGAGGGAAGTGGTTATCAAAAGTAAAATAGTAGGGAGGAGGGGAAGGGGATAAGAAAGAGAAAAGCATAAACTAGGGTAAATAAGATGACAGGAAATACAGAATTAGTTATTTTAACTGTGAATGTGAATGGAATGAACTCTTCCATAAAGCAGAAGCTGATAGCAGACTGGATTAAAAACCAGAATCCAACAATATGTTGTATGCAAGAAACACATCTAAAACATAGAGGTACAAACAGGGTGAAGGTAAAAGGCTGGAGTAGAATCTATTATGCTTCAGGTGAACAAAAAAAATCAGGGGTAGCAATCCTGATCTCAGACCAAGTAAAAGCAAAGATAGACCTAATTAAAAGAGACAAAGAAGGAAATTATATCTTCCTAAAGGGTACCATAGACAATGAAGCAATAGTAAACATATATGCACCAAGTGGTATAGCATGGAAATTCCTAGAGGAAAAGTTCAGAGAGATGCAAGAAGAAATAGACAGCAAAACTATAATAGTGGGGGATCTCAACCTCCCTCTCTCAGAACTAGATAAATCAAACCACAAAATAAATAAGAAAGAAGTTAAGGAGGTAAACAAAATGTTAGAAAAGTTAGGTATGATAGATCTTTGGAGGAAATTAAATGGAGACAGAAAGGAGTTTATTTTTTCTCAGCAGTCCATGGAACTTATACAAAAATTGACCATGTGTTAGGACACAAAAACCTCAAAATCAAATGCAGGAAGGCAGAAATAATAAATGTATTTTTTTCAGATCATGACGGAATAAAAATCACATGCAATATAAGGCCAGGAGAAAATAGACCAAAAAGCAATTGGAAACTAAATAATTTTATCCTAAAGAATGAATGGGTGAAACAGCAAATTACAGACACAATTACTAATTTCATCCAAGAGAATGACAATAATGAGACAACATACCAAAATTTGTGGGATACAGCCAAAGCGGTAATAAGGGGAAATTTTATATCTCTAGATGCTTATTTGCATAAAATAGAGAAAGAGAAAATCAATGAATTGGGCTTGCAACTAAAAAAGCTAGAGAAAGAACAAATTAAAACCCCCCAATCAAATACCAAACTTGAAATCCTAAAAATAAAAGGAGAAATTAATAAAATTGAAAGTAAAAAAACTATTGAATTAATAAATAAAACTAAAAGTTGGTTTCATGAAAAAACCATCAAAATAGATAAACCTCTAGTTAAATTGATTAGAAAAAGGAAAGAGGAAAATCAAATTGTTAGTCTCAAAAATGAAAAGGGAGAACTTTCCACCAATGAAGAGGAAATTAGAGCAATAATCAGGAGTTACTTTGCCCAACTTTATGCCAATAAATTTGATACCTAAGTGAAATGGAGGAATATCTACAAAAATATAGATTTCCCAGATTAACAGAAGAGGAAATAAGTTACTTAAATAGTCCCATTTTAGAAAAAGAAATAGAACAAGTCATTAATCAACTCCCTAAGAAAAAATCCCCAGGACCAGATGGATTTACATGTGAATTGTACTAAACATTTAAAGAAAAATTAACTCCAATATTATATAAACTATTCAAAAAAATAGGGAATGAAGGACTCCTGCCAAACTCCTTTTATGATACAGACATGGTACTGATACCTAAACCAGGTAAAACAAAAACAGAGAAAGAAAATTATAGACCAATCTCCCTAATGAATATTGATGCAAAAATCTTAAATAAAATATTAGCAAAGAGATTACAGAAAATCATTCCCAGAATAATACACCATGACCAAGTAGGATTTATACCGGGAATGCAGGGATGGTTCAATATTAGGAAAACTATTAACATAATTGACTATATCAATAATCAAATTAACAAAAAACATATGATAATCTGAATAGATGCAGAAAAAGCATTTGATAAAATCCAACATCCATTCCTATTAAAAACACTAGAGAGTATAGGAATTAATGGACTTTTCCTTAAAATAGTCAGTAGCATCTATTTAAAGCCATCAGCTAGCATCATATGTAATGCTGATGAACTGGAACCATTCCCAATAAGATCAGGGGTGAAACAAGGTTGCCCACTATCACCATTACTATTCAATATTGTATTAGAAATGCTAACTTTGGCAATAAGACAAGAAAACGAGATTAAAGGAATTAGAGTTGGTCATGAGGAAACCAAATTATCACTCTTTGCAGATGATATGATGGTCTACTCTAGGGTTGAACCCTAGAGAATCAACTAAAAAACTATTAGAATTAATCCACAATTTTAGCAAAGTTGCAGGATACAGAATAAATCCACATAAATCATCAGCATTTTTATACATCACCAACAAAATGCAACAGCAAGAGATACAAAGAGAAATTCCATTCAAAATAACTTTCGATAGTATAAAATATTTGGGAATATATCTGCCAAGGGAAAGTCAGGATCTATATGGGCAATACTACAAAACACTCTCCACACAAATAAAGTCAGATCTAAACAATTGGAAAAACATCAAGTGCTCTTGGATAGGTCAAGCAAATATAATAAAGATGGCAATACTACCTAAACTAATCTATTTATTTAGTGCTATACCAATCACATTCCCAAGAAATTATTTAACTGACCTAGAAAAAATAACAAAATTCATCTGGAAAAACAAAGGTCAAGAATTTTAAGGGAATTAATGAAAAAAAATGCAAATGAGGGTGGCTTAGCTGTACCAGATCTAAAACTATATTATAAAGCAGTGGTCACCAAAACCATTTGGTACTGGCTAAGAAATAGAGTAGTGGATCAGTGGAATAGGTTAGGTTCACAGGACAAAATACTCGATGACAATAGTAATCTATTGTTTGATAAACCCAAAGACCCCAGTTTTTGGGATAAAAACTCACTATTTGACAAAAACTGCTGGGATAATTGGAAACTAGAATGGAAGAAATTAGGCATTGACCCACACCTAACACCATATACCAAGATAAGGTCAAAATGGATTCAAGATCTAGGCATAAAGAATGATGTTATAAACAAATTAGAACAATGTAAGATGGTTTACCTCTCAGACCTGTGGAGGGGGAAGGAATTTGTGACCAAAGAAGAACTAGCAGTCATCATTCATCACAAAATAGATAAGTATGACTATATCAAGTTAAAAAGTTTTTGTACAAACAAAATGAATGCAGACAAGATTAGAAGGGTAGCATTAAACTGGGAAAATATTTTTACATCCAAAGGTTCAGATAAAGGTCTCATTTCTAAAATATATAGAGAATTGACTCAAATATATAAGAATTCAAGCCATTCTCCAATTGATAAATGGTCAAAAGATATGAACAATTTTCAGACGAAGAAATTGAAACTATTTCTAGTCACATGAAAAGGTGCTCCAAATCACTACTGATCAGAGAAATGCAAATTAAGACAACTCTGGGATACCACTACACACCTGTCAGAGTGGCTAAAATGACAGGAAATGATAATGATAACTGTTGGAGGGGATGTGGGAAAACTGGGACACTGATACATTGTTGGTGGAACTGTGAACGGATCCAACCATTCTGGAGAGCAATTTGGAACTATGCTCAAAAAGCTATCAAACTGTGCATACCATTTGACCCAGCAGTGTTTCTACTGGGCCTATATTCCAAAGAGATTTTAAAGGAAAGAAAGGGCCCCACATGTGCAAGAATGTTTGTGGCAGCCCTTTTTGTAGTGGCAAGAAACTGGAAATAGAAAGGATGCCCATCAATTGGAGAATGGCTGAATAAATTATGGTATATGAATGTTATGGAATATTATTGTTCTGTGAGAAATGACCAGCAGGATGATTTTAGCGAGGCCTGGAGAGACTTGCATGAACTGATGCTGAGTGAAATCAGCAGAACCAGGCGAACATTATACACAGCAAGACTATACAATGATCAATTTTGATGGACATGGTTCTCCTCAACAATGTTGTGATTCAAACCAGTTCCTATTGTTCAGTGATGAAGATAGTCATATACATCCAGAGAGAGGCCTGTGGGAATTGAGTGTGGACCACAACACAGCATTTTAACGCTTTCTGTGAATATTTCCATGCATTTTGTTTTCCTTCTTAGGTTGTTTTTTTTCTTCTCTTTCTAGATCTGATGTTTCTTGTGCAGTAAGATAACTGTATAGATATGTATACATATATTGGATTTGTCATATAATTTATCATATTTAGCATGTATTAGATTACCTGCCATCTAGGGGTGGGGGATGGAGGGAAGGAGGGGAAAAGCTTGGAAAAAAAAAAGTTTTTGCAAAGGTCAATGTAGAAAAATCACTCATATGTTTTGTAAATAAAAAGCTTTTAATAAAAAAAAAAAGAAAAAAAGAAAGTAGCGTTAGGTCTTCCTGACTACAGGGCAGGTGCTCTATCCACTGTGCCATCTAATTGCCCTTGAAAGTAGCATTGGTGGGGCAGCTAGGTGGTGTGATAAATTGAGCACCAGCCCTGAACTTAGCAGGATCTGAGTTCAAATCTGGCCTCAGACACTTAATACTGCCTAGCTATGTGACTCTGGGCAAGTCACTTAACTTCAATTGTGTCAGCAAAAAAAAAAAAAAGTAGCATTAGGTAGCAAAGAAGTATTATGACTTCTTATTGGTAATTAAATTACCTAGTTTCTCATTAACTTTTAGTTGACTCAAGACCTATTACTAAATATAATTTTTTATTGTATTATGGTCAGTAACATATTAGTTTAATATTTTTTAAACTTGTTTGTGAGGTTTTTAATGCCATAATATAAATGAGATTAAATAAGATAATATTGTTAAAATTGTTTAAAACAGTGCTTGTCAGAGCATAGATGTTATATAAATGATTATTTCTTTTCCTGTTTTCATATGTGGTCAATTTTTGTAAAATTACCACACATAGTTTAGGAATATGTATACTTCTTTCTCTTCCCATTCAGCAATCTCCAGAAGCCTATTATATCTAATTTTCTTAAAATATTAATCTGATCTTTAACATTTTTCTTGTGTTTTTTAAAATTATATTTCTCTAGGTCTTACAAGAACAAAGTGAGATCCCTATTGTTTATTTTAATAATAGCTTTAATGTAACTTCTTTAGCTTTTCCTTTAAACATTTAGATATTATTCTATTTGGTATATATATATATACATATATATATATATGTTTCATTTTAATTTATCTTGGTGCCTTTCTGCAAAATGTAGTTTCTCTCTCTTTTGTTTTGTTATTGCTTTGTCTGAGATGATGATTGCTGTCTCTGCCTTTTTTTTACATTAATTGAAGTATAAAATATTTTGTTCCAGTCTGTTATTTTGATTCTGTGTTAATATATTTCAATATATTAATTGTAAACAACATGTTGCTGGATTGTGATTTCTAAGGCATTCTGCTATCATCTTTAATTTTATAGGCAAATTTATCCTACTGATATACACAGAAATTATTATTATTGTGTATTTCCCTCCTCTTCTTTTATACTTTCCCTTCTTTTTGTTTCCTACACTTCTTTATAAAGGAGACGGTGATGAGAGAGGAGTGTTCTCAGCATTAATGCTCTAGGTTTGATGCAGTTCTGCTTTTGGACTAATTTCTTCCTTAATTTACATTCCATAGTAGATGAAAGGTGAAATGATTGAGGAAACTAAGATTTGAGCTTCTAAGAATTTCAATTTATTAAGCAATTCATAGCAGTTGCTGCCAAAATTGTTTCCAGTAGTCTTTCTCAGTTTTGGCACTAGACTTCATTATGGGTTAAGATAAGGCTTTCTTTATTACATAATAATTAATAAAATAAGCCCAGTTAATTAAAAGGAAATAGTGTATTAGGTAATCTTATTTCTAAGTGGAGGAAAGATTAGGAACTTTGCAAGTTGGGAAGGGGAGAATGAATGAGTGCAATTCCCTAAATTCAGGAGAAAAAGTGTTTTCCTCTCTGCAAGTATCTGCATTCAAAGAAGTATGAAAATTATAACTGATTGACTAGCATGAGGACAGTTTTTAAATAAAACAAATGGGTCGCTTGAGATGTATAATTGTGAGAAAATTCCTTGTATTAGTCTTCAGATCTTATTGTGTGTATTTCTGTGCAACATTCCCTAGGTCCTTACTTAAGGGTCTCTAAACACCGGGTACGGGTGTTGTAGCTTCTCTATGCAGGATTAGGATCAAACAATACATTGATTTTTTTTTTTTAACAATTCACACAAGTGAATCAAGACAGAAATTGGCATAGACTCATAAATTAATATAAAGGAATCTGAGCTAGCTACATAATTGAGTCATATGATGGGATCAGTATGGTCACTGAATTCCCACTACCACTTACTGCTCCAATCCCCTCATTTCTCTCAGATTCCTCTATTCCCTTCTTTGCCTTCTCCCTTTTCCCTATTGTTTTCTTGTTGAATGAAATATATTTTGGCTCTTCAAATTTATCTGTTCTTTCCACCCTTGACCAGTTCAGATGAGAGTAAGGTTCTTATGTTATCTACTCCCCTGCCCCTTCTTCATTGCTTTTTTAGTCTTCTTTTTGCATATCTAAATTTTCTAAAAATAATTTCTTCTTTCTCTACCTTTCTCTGTTGGTGTATTCCTTCTTTTCCCTTTCATTTTAAAACCAATTATAAACCTATTCTTATTAGACTACTTCTGTTAACTCATAGTGATAATAAGGTTCTGAGAAGATGCATGTATCATCTCCACATATTAGAATGTAAACAGTTCATCCTTTTATATTCATTTATGATTGCTTGCTCATATTTATTTTTTGTGTTTCTTTTGACTCCTGAATTTATATTTCATGGTTTTTATACAGCTATGATCTTTTCATCAGGAATGCTTCTGTTTCCTTATGTCCATTTATAAACCTCTAGATTATACTGTTTTAGTGGGTATGTTATTCTTGGCTGCAAACCTATATCCTTTGCCTTATGGAATATAGTGTTCCATATTCTCCATTTCTTTATGGTGGTGGCTGTTATATTTTGTGTGATCCTGATTGTGATTCCTTGGTATCAGAATTCTTTCTGCATGCTTGTATTTTTTCTTTGACCTGATGGTTTTGGATTCTGGCTTTGAGTTTCTGAAACTTTTCAATATGTGATTTCTTTTAGGAGGTGAGTAGTAGATTCCTTCTGTTTCCACCTTGCATTCTGGTTCTGAGAGATCTGGACAATTTTTTTTTTAATTTTAAGCTTTTTATTTGTATAACATATGTATGGGTAGTTCCCCAACCTTGATCTTTACAAAGCTTTCCAATACAAATTTTACCCCCAGTCCCCTCCCCTCCCCTAGATGGCAGGAAGTCTACTACATGTTAATAATGTTGAAATGCTTGAGAAGTTATGCAAGAAAAATCCTATCTACAAGAAAAAAAAAAAGAATCAGAGAAAGGCAACACAATGCAAGCAAACGTCAATAGAGATCATGAAAATGTTACGTTGTGGTCCATATTTCATGTCCCTCTTTCTGGGTGTATATGGTTTTCTTCAGTGAACAACTGGAACTGGTTTGAGACAATTCTTTATTGCAGAGAGCCATTGGACAATTTTCTTTTATGATTTCTTAAAATATGATGTCTAAGCTCTTTTTTTGATTTTGTTTTTTGTTATGACTTTAAGATAGTTCAACATTCTTAAATTATCTCTCCATCTGTTTTTCAGGGAGGAGAGTGTTAGTAATGTATAGAATATTTTATTGTAAATGTATTATGACAGTATAAATAAAATATAATTTATGTTAAATATGAAATTAATTTAATCATTAAAACAAAATCTAAAGCATTTGTTTTTTTAATACTTTGTCTCATAGAGTCATTAACTTCTATTTTTAATTCTAATTTTGAAGAAGTATATTGCTTGGATAAGATTTTGTATTTCTTGTGCCAAACTTAATTATTTTTTCCAATTCTTTCTTTATAGTTCTTACTTTTTTTTCTGATTTCTCCTCTGATACTTTTTTCTTTTATGATTCTTTCCTCTAATACTCTCTTTTCATTTATAAAATCAATTTCACTCTCTTTTTTTTAAAACTCTTGCTTCATCTCTTCCAGAAGTTCTAGCTGAACTTGTCCCAAAATTGTGTCTTTAGTTGAAGTTTTGCATGTACAATTTTGGACCCATTCTCTTCTTCTGAGTTTGTGTCTTGATTCTTTCTTTGTTTACTCATTCTTTCAGCTTTACTTCCTGATTTCAGATTTTGTGTTAGAGTTAGGTTCTTCATATTTTTAGGAGGAATGCCTGTATTGTACTTGGCCCTGGTTATATGTCCTCTTGGGACTTACTGCTGTTTTCTTAGAAGATTGAGTTTTATATTATTCTAAGGATCTCAGGGACAATTTGGATTGGGCTCTAGTATCTGAAAGTCTTTATTTCTTTCATATCTCACTCCTCCAGACCCTCAAAATAATATGATTCTTGGCAGAATCTGAGCCCCATCTTCCTGATCTGTGCTCTTCAAGTTTGTGACTTAGGGTTAAGACTGAGCAACACAGTTGTGAACTCCAGTGGACTTCTGCTAGATTCAGTCAGTGTCAGCCCAAAGGAAGGCTCTGCAAGTTTAGAGTGACAGAACCCTAGGCTTTTCTTTCATCTGGACTTATTGAGCTGGTTATGGCTTTGACTATGGATAAGACCAAATCTGAGGTCTCATTTTAGGATCCCTACACAGCTGCAACTTGCATCTGTACTTGTTTCTCACTTATTACCCAGCTTAGGACCCCTCCTCTTTTCCTTGGTGGGTGTAAATAAGTGGGATATGAAGCTGAGGATGAGAAATGGGCTTTGTACGTCAGCAACTGGGTGTTTAGAATTATTGGAGTAGGAAGGAATGAGAGTGAGAATGTGTTAACTATTAAAGAATGAATCTAGGCAGGGTGATTGGAGAAAGACCAACTGAGGGAGGCATATGATTAGACTATTTGAGGTCCTTCCATGGGATCCATCATTCTGGTAGGGGATAATGTTGCATTCTGTGAGGATCCAGAAAGATTGTTCCACAAGCAGCCTCTGCCATTTCTGCTCAACTTGCTTTTTTATATTGCTTCTTAAAACCATTGGACTTGGCTCTTTTCTCAGTCCTCATGCTTATTTTTTTGGTAGTATTTTGCAGTTTTGAACTCAAATTCCATTACTATACTCTCTTGGCTCTCTGGACACAGTTATCTTCTGGTTCCCTTCCTATCAATTAATTATCCTTTTAAATCTCTCCTGATTCTTTTTCCCCTCTCCCTTTCTGTATTCCCCTCTCCTTAATATAGATATCTTTAATTCTCCATGTGCAGTTTTCTTCTCTTTCCATTCTTTCCTTTAGAGCAGAGGTGTCAAATATGCCAATACTCCCTCATGTAACTAACCAGATTAAAATATAATTGTGAAACATCTAACAAAGTAAATAAAAACACAATAGAATGTAGGTAATGTTGTATGTAGTTTTCTAAGTAAATATGTGTGGCTGCTGAAAGATGAAATGATTAAGGAAACAAATTTAAGTTTCTGAGCATTTCGATTCAATAAGCAATACATGCTATTTGCCAAAACATTTGGGTCTAGTAGACTCCCTGACTTTTGGCATGAGGCCCTAAATATAGGGGGAGACAGATTTTTATGCATTAAAAATAAGCAAGCAGTAAAACCAATTAACTAAAAGAAAAAAAAATCAACCAGACTACAAATTTCTAATTGGAGAAAAGATAAGGGACTTTTCAAGTTGGAAGGGAGACAGTAAACAGGTGCAGTTACTTGAATTCAGAAGAAAGAAGTGTCCCATTCTCTACAAGTTTCTGTATTCATTCAGGGTCAGTTTTCAGATAAAACATATTGAGATGCATAATTGTGAGAAAACTGAATTTTCAGATCTGACTAGAATTTCTGTGCAGGATAACCTAAATCCTTAATTAAAGAGTCTCTAAGCAGCAGATTGAAATGGTCCAGCTTTCTGATCATACAGAACTAGGTTCAAACAATGCAAATAAGGTTTTCTCACAATTTCTGTGACAGAAGTTAGATTAGACCCTTAATTGAATAGAAAGGGAATCGAGTCACAAGATGGAGTCAGTGTGATTCACCTAATTGCCTCAATTCCCTCATATGTAGCTACAGCGATCCTTATAATTTATTATTGGCCAATGGCTATTTGAATTTATGCCTCTGCTTTAAAGATTTCATATACTTCTGTGGTTTCAGTTATCACCTGCATGTGTAGCACTGCCAAAACTCTTACCTTTATTTGTGAACTCCTAATTTTCCTGCCTACCAAATATTCACACCTGAATTTCTTGATCACATCTCATACTAAGTATGTCTAGAGGATCTTCCTTTTAAAAATTCAAGATCTGTCCATCTTTCCTAGTGATGATGATCAGTCAATCAACAAGTATTTTTCAGTTGCCCTCTCTACCCGGCACTATGCTGGATGCTAAGTGTAGAAGTACAACAAATAAAGCAATCTCAGTATAGAGAATAGACTTATTTTCCTAGTAAAGAAACTTTGAGAGGATGAAACTCCCTCTACCAATATAGGTAAATCAGCACCTTCTTAACAAGTTATACATGTAAAGAGCCTTAACATACTGAGAGGTAAGTGGCTTTCTTTATGTCACACAGCCAATTTATTATAGCACAAGTTGGATTTGATATTAGCTCTAAGGCCACTCTTCTATCCACTGTGTCAGACTGCTTCTTACATCCCTTTTATCTCCCTTATTCTTTTTATGACATTATCATTTGCCCAGTCATACAAAGATTGAAACTTCAGGAGTTTATCCTTCCTTCTTCCTTCTGTCAGCTTTCCATATTTGTTATTTGCTAATTTCTGTGAATTCTACTTCTATACCTTTCATTTCCATCCCTCCCTTTCCACTTCATCAGTCTAGTTTAGGTCCTTACTATCATGTTAAAATAAGTTTTGTTGTTGCCTTCACTTTTATCCATTCAGTCACTAAGCATTTGTTAAGGGTTTACCATGTGCCAGATCCTGAACACTGAAAATAAGAAGAAAAGATAGATAAATAGATAGATGGACAAACAAAATAAGTATATACAAGATAGATTTAACTTGAAAATGTGTGCTTTTTGTGTCATTTTCCCTAAGAGTAACATTGTTTTGTCTTTGTGCTTGAATTTGATTTCAGTATTCATTCTTGCATTTTCCCCCTGCTCTCATCCCAGATAAAAGTTTTATGCACCACCACTCTTTGTTTCCCGAGAGTATAATGTGACTAGAGCAGGAAGCTGATTGCTCTTGACCACTTGATTTTAGTGATGGGTGAGGCTTATTTATATAGCTGATCTATGAATCTCCTGAGGGCTGGCTTTCGGTGGATAAAAGGCATTTCATAAATGCAAGGCTCATTATAGTTCAGCTGAAAACAACCGGTGGTAATCAGATGGTACAGGTTGAGCCCTGATCTATTTCTTTAAAGTGTTTGCATTGTCAAGTCTTTATTTTAAGTTGATTGAAAATGACTGTGTCAGAAGTGATTCTCATGTTCCTTCTTTGGTAGAAATAACATTTAGTGGCTTTTGTAAAGCTCATAGGTTTCTTTTTAATAAAAAGGCTTGTCTTCATTTGAAAAAGACCATACCTTCATTAATTTGGTTAATTGTTACAAATGGCTTCTTAGTCTTTTATTGCAGGAAATTTTAGAATGGCTTCTTTAGTATGTTCTCTACTGTCCCTTTTTCTTTTCTTTTGGATCACATATTATATGCCACTTCTGAGAAAATTATTCCCATAATGGGAGTTAAAAGTACATCACTGAAGATAGAATTTGTTCCTGGCATTTTGTTTTTTTCCTTTGAATTCATTTTGAGTCTCAGGATTCCCCCCCACATACACACACATGTATACACATCGCATTTATTATCTACAAAATATTGCAACTTTTCACTTAGCTTGGATTGAAGTAACCAAATCAATTCCACTCAAGCACATCAATAATGTTGATGCCCTGTATTTTTTAAAGCTATTGTCTTGACATTAAAAAAGCAAGATTACAAATGAGATGTCTTCTCTGAAAGATCATCTGTATTATTGCCTCTTAGAACAGATGTTACTTTCTTCCAACATAAATACTATAATCATCAGATTTTCTATAAAATTTCCTTATTTTATCTCCCACTCAGGTGTGCCAATTGGATGTGTGGTCACATGGAATACCCCTGCCACTTCCAGAATCCTAGTGTTGCATCTCAAGCAATTATTCCTTATCGGGTATTTGCTCCAGAATGTCTCCAACGTGTCTGTGAAGAGATCCTGCTTCAGCTTATTCCTCGATGCCTCTCAGCAGCACATGCAACCCTGGGAACTCACCCTTTCTCTAGACTTGATGTGCTAATTGTCCCTGCCAATTTTGCAAGTCTGGGGATGGCCAGGTAATTTACCTTTAAAAAAAAAAATCTGCTTTTTCCATCTATGGTTCATGTAATTCTTTCACTTTTCGTATTTTTGTCAATACAGGAATCATCAGACCCCCTTTAAATGATGGAATTAGATGCTTAATTGGCATTGGCATCTCTGCCTCTGTAACCTTACAGATACTATCCATGTAGATTCAGTCACAAATTGTTCTTGTAATTTTAGGCCCTGAAAGGGTCAATGGTTGGCTGATAATGGATTCAGTCTGGACTTCCTTAAACACAAAAAAACTCATCACTTGCTAAGATTTTAGAACACATTGCATCTCACAGAGATTTATTCTGTATTATACCAAGTCTTTGATTCGGGTTAGTTTAGTTGGTTAGATCATGATACTAATGGGACTATGATCATACTTTAAACTCTGTGCACATTAGTAAGCTTTACTTTATTCTGTGGCCATATTCTTAACCCTGGCCAGCTGTCTCTTAAGTTGATGCCATTGTTCACAAGGATAACTATTTGAGAATGTGCTATGTTTGAAAGATGGATTAATCTAAATTTATCATCACTCCTGGGAAAATAGCTCAAAATATATGCCTTAGTAATGGTGATTCACTAATATCATCTTTGTATATGAAAGACATCATTATGACACATAAAACCAAGTCATACCAAATAAACTTTGATTAAATTTGTTTATACCTAACTCCATTTAGTAACACCAGTTTCCATTCAGTGGTTGCTGGTTGCGTGACACTCAGGAAATTGGTATTTTAGCAAGGGTTTTTTATTTTATGTAGTTAGGCATCTGTTTGCAGATCATAGTCATTAATGGGGCATATGCTTTATTAAGGCTACAAAAAGTAAGCTCATCAAAACACGTAATTATATTTTTCTCCATTACTCAAAGGAAGGGTTCCTTCTTGATGCCAATTAATTTCCATGCCCCTGTGCATCTGCCATTTGCGGTATTTTACCTGAAAAATACTCAGATTCTCAACAAAAACCACAAGTGTTAAAGAACTAATCAAAGATTTATCTTTGAGATTTATTAGGTATTTATCCTTTTTTTTTTTAAGAGATCTTAATCTCTGAAAAGTTTTGGGAAAGTGATTTTGTCTTGACTTTTTAATTCTTTATTTGCTGAAATAATTAATATGTAAAAAACTAGAATAGTGTACTTTGGTCATGTATACTTCATAATTGACCTACATAAATATATTAGGAATTTGATTTAATTGTAATGAGGAAATGTTCATTGATAACTACTCTTCTCCTCATCTTCTTCTGAAGTCTTCGAATTAGAATAGTATTGAAGATGGAAATCTTTTGATTAAATGGCTTCAACATGTACACTTTTGGAGATAACTTTGCCTGTTTTATCTTTTTTTGTATTCCTTATAGTTACAGTGGCTCTCAGGACACCTACTAACAGTATTTAAATTCTGACTTTCCAAAATTAGAGAAAAGGTATTAAAAAAAGAAAAAGAAAATACATTGCTTTATTCTATTTATCTCCTTCTTGCTAAATTTGTCTAAGTCATAATTTGTTGACCTTCAGGCCTTTGTGCAGAGCTTTTTTCTTCATATTAAAGTGCCCAGACAGATAGATCATGTATCTGCTGCCTTATTTTAAAGGTGTTTTTAATGATTTAATGCTAAATTGTATTTTTAAAGTGTGTCTGTGTGTCCTGAGGGCAGATGGCATAGGTTACAAATGCCAAAAATATCATAATAATAACAACTTAGGATAAAAACAGCCTTGTTACAGCTAAGAAAGGAAACAATTTTAAGAATTTGTGGTGAATCCCCAAATGTCCTATTTTGGTTTTCTTTTTAAAGTGTGGAAATTAACTTCATTCTCATCTTGATATTTTCTTGGAATTGTTTGATAGTTACTATATTTGAGTCAGATAGTGGTAATTGTGGTATTTTCTATTGGAAGTTATAAAGAACACTTGATTTTTCTTCTGGCTTTTTTAGTTAGTTCCTCTTACTCCTCTTGGATATTTCAGGAGTTGTGTACCTTAGTCCACAGGCAGCCAAAGGGAATTGTGACTGACCTTGCTTCTAGGGGACAGTTATTTTTTGTTTGTGATGAAAATTGCTACTGTACAGAAAAGGTTGAAGAATAAAGAGTCTTTACCATGTATGGAAGTAAACCAAAGGAAAGCCTAGAATGAAGAGTATCCATCCACAGAGACCTTAGGATGTTCCATTAAACTTCGTAATCAACACTATTGTAATATTCCTAAGGCATCAAAGAATATTTTTTGGCACATGTAACAACTTGTCCCAGAGCATCTGTTACATATAAACATATGTGTAATATTATAGACTCTTTTGCTTCTATATTTCTTTTGTTGCTAGGCCTTATTTAGAGTAAATGTGATTTTTGGACTCCTTTTTGGTAAGCTGAATGAATATTCCCATGTGAACTAAAGAAGGTAAATTATTAATAGTCTTTCAAGGATTTTGCTTTTTTTGGATGTTATCTTCAATGATTTTATTGTATTTTAAATCTAAATATCATATTTGTTTGCTTAAGCATGAAATTTTTAATCTATTCTTGATTTGATCTTGATTTTTTTAAGATGGAAAAAAACTTCATCTGCAATGAGTAAAAACAGTGTCAACATGATTAATAAGACAGTAAACGTTATCATGAACAATACTGCAAAGTTTTTGAGCTTTTCAAGCATTGACAGTGAATTGAACAAATTATTCATTTTACCTAAAATGTTGTTTTTGTTGGTCCTTAGTAAAATGATCATTGCTCTGTTGATGCATCCATCTTTTTTGAATCACTCTCTTAGGAGAAAAAGAATACTTCGCCCTACCTCGATTCTAAACAAAATTTAGTCTTCCAGAGCCTAAAATTCCACTTTGATTCAAACATGTTTGTTTACTAAGTAACAGGCTTTTAAAAATACTAATTTAGGCATATTTAGACTTGATAGAACTAGTTTCTTAGATCTATTTATACATGGAACAAAACATATAAATTGGTTTCTGGAGTTTTGAACAACTGCATTCAGTATGGCACCATCATCATTATTATAAAATGCTTGTTTTATTTCATAGACTAACTATTTTTGCTCAGTTCTATTTTATCCTTACATTGTATAGATGAAGCAGTATGATGGAATGGAAAAATTCAGATTTTAGTACTAACTTCCTCACTTATTTACCTCATGATGTCAACAACTGTAAGGGTTTCACTTTTCTGTCAAATGTAGATAAAAGTTTCAGGATTTTTCACAGGGCTTTTGTAAATATCAACTGAGAAAAGACATGTAAAACACATTGTAACCACAAAGTACTAAACAACAACAATAATAATATCTAGCATTTATATAGTGGGTCAATGGAGTAATGAAAGGAAGGGTGAAGGATTTCCCTGTTGTAATTCTTACTGGCCAGCTGTCTTGGTGGGGAATCTCAAAAACAAAAAATACATGAAAAGGATTAATCAGTCTTACATTGTATGGAGAAATAAGTATAATGTTAAGAGAATATTAGGCTACAAATAGATTTACGATCATTGCCTTAAAAATTAACATCTCAGTCTTACCTCTGCATTTATTTATAATGCTTTCCTTTACTATTTGTCATCAGCTCTTATCTGTCACCTTGAATAAGAAGGTTTGTGCAGTCGCCTAATTAACTATGGATTTATCCAGACAAGTTCTTTTTGCTCTTTCATTCCTGGCCTATGTATCTCCCCAAGAAAGATCTGATACAAGCATGGTCTTGTGAGAAGAACACTGAATCAGGAGCCGTGGCCTCCATTGTTCTTCCTCCCAGCTGCACATCTTTGCTATTTCAGACTGTTGAACTGTGACCTTTGTTGGTAGTATCGGGACTTTAACCCGGTAGTAATGGTGACAATTCGATGGCTTACAAATTGGATCTTCCCCGTGGCCTAATGACCCTGCTCTTCATCTTTCAGAGATACCCATTGAAGTTTTCCTAGCATTCTTAACTTGTTAGCTTCTTTATTGAATTTGCTAATTATGGTAAGGGCTTCCATGAATTACAGGGACAAGAAAGTATCTGCAAATCCTTCAAAACCTAAAAAACCAGTTTTAAAGCACTACTTAAGTTAAATCCATGTTTTTGTGATTCACTGTGTACAGAGACAGCTATGTCAATCTGTAGTTTTCTTTCCTGTCCTTATATGGCTTCACTAGGCCAATAAATGGTATTGATTAGACCGGTGCATTTCCCTTAGGTGGCTCCATGTAAGAGGCAGCTCCATCCCAAGAGCACTATAGGTTCTAGAGAACCTCTCACAGTGAGACTTTGCAGGACTCTTCACGTAACAAATATTTGCTAAAAACCATTAAAGAATCTAGTCGACAGATAACGGTTAGCTTCAAAAACCACTTGATAACCTTCATCATTCATCTCCTGCCTGAATGAGTCTCTTCCATATCTTAAGGAAATAGAGGCCCTTTGTTTTCCTGTGTCATACTTCACTGGATTTTGAGCCATCCTTACCTGTACCTCTTCATGGATCCTGGCATTTCTTTGTAAAATTTGACTCAAGGTCTGATTCTTTAGACTATTTTCACCACAATGTGAAGGATACAGGAGTTGGGAGACAAGCAGTGTATCCAAGAATTTCTGGGTATGTGCTGAGAAACTGTCCTGAATAGTCTATGCCAACCCTCTCCCAGTGCAGGGGTTTTGAAGGTATCTGGAATTCACATTATCTTCAGCCATCCCCTATGTGAAAATGAGAAAACTTTTTGCTTTGTGATCCTTCCAATGGCTGTGACTCATCCTGAGACCTGAGTATTGTGTAACAAAAGATGAAAAGCTAATGTACCTTGTGTGTGTATTTGCTCTCTTTCATTTTTAAGTCTTTTTCATTTAATAATTCATTCAGAAAGCTACAGCTGCATAATGAAATGAGTAAACAGAGAGCTTTAAAAATCATTATCACTTACTTAAAGGTCCACAATAAAGGAAAACTATGTCAGCTCGAGATAAATTGCTTGTTTTTCTTTGACCTGATTGCATAACTAGCGGCTTCTAAATGTTGTAGAGGACTCCTGGCTAGTTCCTGTCCATTGCCAGTGCAATTTTCTCAAGTACTTCAATTTGAGGATAAACTGTATACAGGCACATGCCCAAGGATAAATTTAACCAGCTCCTTACCCTTTCTCCTGGGGTTAACCAGGGTGTTTTACTGTTTATTCTTATCTCCCAGCCTATCTGTAACAGAATAAGCAAATCATTGCATGTTGGTTCAAAAAGTCTGTTGTTTTTAGCCTTCTAATTGTACTCCTGTCGGCTGGGAAAGGAAGCAGTCATAAATTTCATTTATTATCTTAAGTATCAAGGCTTTACAGCTTTTAGATTTTGTGTGTGTATTCATTCTTTTTAAGATCACTCTTATTAGGATTTTTAGATCCCTAAGCCTCTCTCTTCCTCTCTTTTAACTCCCTTTTTGTTTTTTAAAATCAGAAAAAGATGTGTCCTACAGTCAGTGCAAGATAAAATGATACTGATTCTTTCCTAGAGGAATACAAATAGTCAAATTAATTGAATTAATTGTTGTGTCTTTCTTTTATGGTTTCTGCCAGCTTCACTATATATTTCCCCTGCTTGTATGTCAAGTCGATTTGGCAAATGTGTTAATTTTTTTTATAAATTCTTATATCTGGCCTGTGTTGTGAGTTTTTAGGTGTTGTTGGTTTTCTTTTCAGTGGTTGTTATTTAAATCGAGAATGGGAGGAAGTAGTTTTTTTGGTTGGTTGTTTTATTCCTTTGCTTTTTCCTTTGATCAGAAATCCTCTGATTTCTTTTTGTAGGTATTCCAATTAGTGTCTATAAAAAAATAATAATCAAATAGGATTATAGTTCAATTGAATTGTGCCACAAAACCATTCCTTTATTTCCTTCATGTGTTTTAACTTCTCTTATTTTTTTCCTGTTTTTTCCTTTGAATTTAAATACTCAGTCTAATTCCTTTGAATAATACATAGAAAACTTTTCCCTTTTGAGATATCCTCTAGTTGTTTTTCTTCTTTCCAGTGATGCCATCTCTTCCTTGAAATAATATCTATTATTCATGAGTTATAGTCTCAGGTGCTCCCTAGCCTTTCTGTTGCTGAAGTGGGTATTGGAGCCTTAAAGCTTGGTCATTCATCAAAAACACCAAGGTCAGCCACTGCATCCTGAATCATTAACAGTCCTTTGTCTTTCCACTGGACTTCATATTTTAAAAGAGAGAGTGAGGCTGATGACTTGTGTGCCTTTGCCTCACTTAAATACAATTCATGTTTAAGTCAAGAATCACTCTGTGATGTAATTGGTTCTTTTCAGAAATGAACAACAGCATCATATGGGGATTAAGATGCATCTAGGAATTGGATTCTGGAAGTCCTTAAATGCAAGGTGAAGGAATTTGTATTACATCCTGCAGTCAATAAACAGCTACTTCAAGTGTTTGAGCAGGGGAATAACTTGACCTGACTTGGGATCAGGAAATAGCACCTGGGCATTGAAGGAGAGAAGGAATATTTTAATTCCCCTTTTCCTCAGGTACCTTTCTCTAAGCCTTCCAGTTGTTAGTGTTCTCTTTCCTTGAATATTTCTTAAGGTCCTTTGGTCTTTTGCTCATATAACTTCCTTCCTTGTGTCATTTATGGATTTTATGATCTGAGCATTATTAGTCCAGTCCTGTGTGTCATCTTCTCTAAAGACTTGATCTATCCATCTTTCTTCCATCCAGACATTAAAACTTTGTCCTCCTCTCTTGTCCTTTGTTTTAGAGAAGAAGAAACTAAGTACCTGAGAAATTAAGTGATTTGCTTGAAGTTAACTAAAGACATGAGGATGGTCAAGTCACTTCTATTTCTGTGGGCCTCCCTTAGCTGGTCTTCAAGAGAAATCCCAGCTCTAAAATTGTGTGATTCTTGGTTTTCAGTTTAGCTTTAGCTTTTATTTTAAATATTAGGAACTCAGTTTTCATCCATTGCAAACAATATGTCTATTTTATTTTTGAAATAAAAACCAGTCTGATATTTAAGTGCCTGAATTTGTGTTTCCTTTATCCTCACTCTTCTTGATCTTTTTACACTGTTGATCACTATCTTCTCCTTGATGTTCCCTTTTCTCTAAGTTTTCTGGATGCCATTTTCATCCCCTATCTGACTGTTCCTTTTTTGTCCCTTTGCTGGAACTTCTTCTAGAATACAGTCCCCAAAAAGAGTTCTGTCTTGTACCCTCCTTTCTTCTCCTTCTATACTACTTAACTACTTAGCAGTTCCATGGATTTAATTGCCACCTCTATGCTAATGACTCTTATACCTATCTATTCTGCCCAAAACTCTGATGACCTCCAAACTTGTATGTCCAGCTGCCTTTCATACATCTTAAACTAAAATGTCTGGTAGATGTTTTAAACTCAACATGTCCAGAATGGGACTCATTATCTTTCCCTCTTCCCTACCTGTTTCCCCACCCACCCACTTTCCCCCATTCCCACCACCCATCCTATTACTATAGAGGACAATACTATATTCTTAGTCCCTTGGGCTCACAATCTAGAAGTTATCCTGGATTCCTTACTCTCTATCACCACCCCCTTCCGACTCCCATGTAAGCTGTTGCCAAGGCCTGTTGCTTTCATCTTTGCAACATCTCTCCAATATGTACTCTTCTCTTCTGACAGGGCCATCAGTCTAATTCAGGCTCTCATCACTTCACACCTGATTTATTGCAGTAGTCTGTTAATAAGTCTACCTGCCTCAAGTTTCCTCTTATTCTAATCCATCCTTCATTCAGCTACTAAAATAGTTTTCTTAAACCACACAGGTCCAACCATGTCATTCCCTCACCCCCTGCCCCATAAACTCCAGTGGCTCATTCCTGCTTCCAGGTTCAAATACAAAATGTTCTGTTTGGCAGTGAAAGCATCCATGACCTAGCTCCTTCCTTCTTTCTCAGGTTTCTTATATCTTATTCCTTGTCAGGTACTTATCTGCCTAGTGACACTGGCCTCTTGGCTGTTTCACAAACAAGACACTCTCTTTGACTTACTTATTTCTTTCCTAATAAGTAAGCTTATTAGCATATAGTATAAACATTTATAGACACACTCTTTTTCTTTCCTAATAATTATCTAGCCACTAGGGCAGTCGTTGCTATTTCTCCATTGATAAAAATTTTCAATCAGTACCACATACTCTCTTGGTGGTATACTTTTTTAATGACCACATTCCTTCTTTTGCCAAGGACTTTAATACTCATACATCTTCTCACACCCTAAAAGGTGACAACTAACTCTCCCTCCCCTGTTTTGTCCTTGAGTTACTTCTATTTTCAAACCAGTAAGTTGCACCTACATATGTTTGAACAGTTATCAGACATGTCTGCCTTTTAAACTGTTTAGTAGTTTAAGACAAATAGTAACAGAGAACCCAGGGGGGATGAACACATTTTACTTGTTGCCCCACATACTGTTGTTTTGATCCTTATAATCAGTTGTAAATGACCATCAGGCACCTTTGTGTGGTGTTTCACCCACCTGGAAGATATTATTTGACTTCTAAATTTTGTGCCTTGGCTGCCATTGTGTCCTTGGATTTCCTTTTCATTGATGGAGAGCTGGTACAAGCACAAAGACATTTTGCTCACAATTATCTCGCTAAAAATATTTACTTTACTCTTAGCTTTTTTACTCTTTTTTTTTTACAACTTCTTTACCCTAGAATGCCACTTTTCTCTAGTATACTCTCTTTTTCTCCTATCATCTCTCCCCAATTTTTGCCTTTTTTGACTTCAAATCATTTTTTGTTGCCTTAGTTTCTTTGTGCAGAGTTATAAACAGTTAAGAGCCATATACTACTTATTGCTTTACACACGCTTATGCAGGTATTTTTAGGCTCTCTGGAAACAGATCTTCAAGAGAGTTTGATTTGAATCCTCAGTTTCTCTAGTTGTTCCAAGTAAAAATATACACACTTATCTGAAGGATCAAATAACAGTGGGAATCCACTTCATGTTTTGAAAGAAGGCAGGGCACAGAGGAAATGACCTTTCTTGCATTATGAAGGGCTACCTTTAGAAGAGAAAAAATCCATTTGCTGTATTTTTATTAGTGTCATTTTTCCTGTCTAGTCTAAGCTAGCTAATGGAAATTGCTTGAAAATGATACCCAATAAAAGAGTGGTGTGTATCTTGTGTGTGTGAGAGAGAGAGAGACAGACACACACATACACACACACACACACACACACACACACACGGAGTATGTGTGTGTATCTATAAATGTTTAAACTATCTGCTAAGCATTGTGCTGGCACAAATATGGAAAGGACAGTCAAGGCCCTTAAGGAGCTTACAGTCTAATAGGGAGAGACTACCCAAAAGGTGAAAAACAGAAGTGTTGAGGTTGAAGTTGCCTGTGGTAAACATGATGGCGAAGTCCAAAGTTTTCCTGCCTCCAATCAGAAGAATGTTTGTGAGAGAATTGGTTGAATGGGAGAAGAGGGAATGGCCAAATGGGAAGAACACTTTAAATATGAATACATGAATAGCTTTAAATTATTTCAGTATATAAGTTATATATTTTAAGTTATATTTTATTGCCACCCACATGGTTCCAGTTTTCCTAATGGTCCAAAAAAATCTAGTATGAGATTTATTCATACATGATAAGAAGAAGTAACTGGAAGGTGTCCAGAAAAAATATGCAAAATCCATCATTTTTCTAAGACCTTCCATCAGCATTGACCATATTTGGTCAGTAGTATGGTAGTATAGTTTTAGAAAATCACTTACCAAGTTGGACTCCTTCTAGCCTAGTGTTCTCTTAGCCAATTAATTGTCCTTTTTTTGATACATGTTGGAATGTTTGCTTGTCTAAAGGATCATCAGGAGTGAGAATAAGAAATTACTTCTGCCTCCAGATTCTAGGTCATCATAAGGATATGATATGACAGATATTTTGAATAATGTTAAATAATGTGTTTTTCTTTATCTTTCAGATTGATTCTTAATAAGATAAAATTGTCCATGTTAAAAAAACCCATTATCCTTTGTTCCCCTACCTGTCAGCAATAGACAAAGAAATAGGTTGAGGTCTTCTGAGAAAATTCTTGGAATGGAATTGCAATGAACTCTAGCATTTAGGAGTAGTATAGAATCTTGGAAATTATCAGCTTTAAACTTCTCATTTTGCAAGTCAGAAAAGCAAAGCCCATACACTACAAGCAGCTTGTTCAGTCACTAAATGCATTGGTGGTATGATTCAGGTAAAAGAACACCAGCTCTGGGTCAGAAGACCTGGGTTCACATTTTGGCACTGTTGAAACTTGAGCTAATCATTTAAACTCCCTGGGCTTTGGTTAGATGCCCTGAGGTGCCTTCTATGTTTTGATCTATGTTTCCTCACTGCAAATTCAGTATTCTTTTTGTGATGTTATGCTCTTCTCCTATTCCACTTGATGAGATTTAGAGTATTTCTCTATGGCTGACTGGCTAGGTCACTTGCCTGGGTTATTCCCATAGTCTTTCCAGTCTAGGAATCAGTTACCAAGAATGGCCTTGGGGGGCTGTCCTTCAAGTGAGCCTTAAAAATTAGATATTTCTGCGATAAAGAGAATTCTCTATATTGTGAGATGCTGAAGTCCCTTTGAGAGTTTAAGGTAGAATTCCAGCTGCCTAATTTGCCCATGCAGGAGGGGAAATAAATGACTAGAGTTGACCTTTCTACAGGACTGGAGAGATGGGAAGATTAGAAGAAGATCTTTGAATTCCCAAGTTCAGAGATGGCTCAGACTCACCTGTTTTGTAAGTGTGATGTTTTGTTAAGTGAAAGAATAGGCAAGTCTCAAAGGCCATGGGGGAGGGGAGTGAGAGAGGGAAGGAGACTTCCTAATCACCTGTCTCCTTAGAGCATTTATTGCTATTTCTCCATCAATTAAAAAAAATAGCAACATTGTCAAATATTGTAGTGTTAATATGCTATTTCTCTTTAAAATTTAATTTAGGGGCAGCTAGGTGATACAGTAGATAGAGCACCAGCCTTGAAGTCAGGAGGACCAGAGTTCAAATATGGCCTCAGACACTTAACACTTCCTAGCTGTATGACCCTGGGCAAGTCACTTAATCCCAATTGCCTCAGCAAAAAAAAATAATAATAATTAAAAATTTTTTCAATCAGCAAAAATCTGCCTTCTCTCTTTTCCCCTCTCATTTGAGAAAAAAAGAAAAACAAAATCACTGTTACAAACATATCAAGCAAGAAAGCAAATTTGCACTGGCCATGTCCAAGAAAACAAAAAACCTCATTCTGCACTCTTGAGTCCTTCATTCCTTTGGAATCATGTTTGGTAATTACACTCATTGAAATTCCTAAGTCTTTCAAGGTTATTTGCTTTCATAATAGTGTCACTGTTATATAACTTGTTCTGCTTACTTCACTTTTCATCAATTCATACCAATCTTTCCAGTTTTCTCTGATAGCATCTTCTGCATCATTTCTTACAGCACAATAGTATTCCATCACATTTATATGTCATAGACTTGTTCATCTATTTCTCAACTGATAGGAACCCTATAAGTTTCCAATTTTTTGCCACTTCAAAAAGAATTGAAAATATTTTTGTTAAGTTTATTTTGCTTAGGAATATTCCTCTTATCCGCTTTGATTTATCCCTTCTTATTCTCCCTTCTTCCTTTTCCCCTTTCTCTCCTTTTTTCCTGTTGAGTGAAATGTATTTCCATATATAACTCTGTGAATGTGTATTTTTATGTCCTTTGATCAAGTCAGATCAGAGTGAGGTTTAAGTATCATCCATCCTTTTCTCCCCAACTTCCTTTTTTATGTATATAGATTTTACTTGAGCACCTTGGCAATATGAGACTATTTCCCCTAACTTTCCTCTCTCTTTTCTTCCCAAGTTTATTCCTTTTACTTTCCCTTTACGTTTTTTTCTTCTAAAATCATCCAGGAATAACAGAACTACTCCTAGGTCTAATTAGACTCCTTCTATGATTCCTGATGATGATAGTGTTCAGAGAGAACATATTTCCTCTCTCACTATTTTAGACTGCAAGTAATGTAGTCCCTTATGATTCATAATTATTTTTTATTTTTTTATTTCTTGAAAATTAAAATGTGTTTTTTAACTCAAAATTTCTGTTCAACTTTGGGTTTTTTTTTAAATCATCAGTAATGCTAAGAAGTTCCCTGTTTCATTAGGTTCATCCCTCCTCCCCCTTAGGATTATAATTAGTTTTTCTGGAGAAGCCATTGTAAGTCTATATATCCTTTGCCTTCTGAAATAGCTTATTCCAAGCTATGCATGCCTTTATGTAGTAGATGTTTAATTTCATGTGATTCTAATTTTGGCTCCTTGATACTTGAATTCTTTCTTTTTGGACTGTTCTTGAGAGTTTTCATTTGGAGATTTCTTTCTAAAAATGATCAATGAATTCTGTATCCTCTTGGTCCTTTGGTTATGAGAGATCTAGACAACTTTGTTTTAAGATTTTTTTTCCTTGAGGCAATTGGAGTTAAGTGACTTGCCCAGTCTTTTAAGATTTCTTGAAACATGATGACTAGACTTTTCTTTTTTGGGTCATTACATCCAGGTACTTCAAAGATTCTTAAATTTTTTATCTTTTCTTATACTTTCTATCTTTATCCTGATCTGTTTGCCATATCATTTATTTTTATGATACTACATTTTCTTCTATTTATTCAGCCTTTTGACTTTGTTTTAGTATTTCTTGTTTTTTCATTGAGTTGTTAGTTTTTAGTTGCACCATTTTAATTTTTAAGGAACTTGTTAATTTGGCAGCATTTTATATCTTTTGTTTGAAACTTTTAATTCACTTTCCAATTCTTCCACAGCTCTAATTTCTTTTAAAGGAAATTTTCCCTAGTGTTCTCATTTCATTGATAAAAACAATTTTAATTCTTTAAAAGAAATCTTGCTTTGTCTCTTCTAGGAATTATAGTTGAATTTGTGCTCATGTTATATTTTTCTTTGAGACTGCTTATAAATTTTTTAGAGTTTTCTAATTTTGAGTTTGTTTCTGTTGCCATAGTAGCTTTTTATGGAGGGATTCTTTTTTATTTTGTTCATCTCATTCTTTCAGTCTGCTTCCTTATTTCAGATTTGATGTCAGGCTCTGCACACTTCTGGAGAAAAGTTGCTGTTTTGCTGCTGTTGTGTTCTTAATAAGTTAATAAGTTTTGTGTTATTTTTAATCCAGAATTCCAGGGACAGCTTATGCTCTGGACCTGCTTACTTTCAGTGCTACCAGAGAGATCTGATTTAAGACAAAGTCTGATCACTATCCCCTTATTTTCATCTTTGCAAGTTCCTAACCATATTTTAGGTCTAAGCAACAGATCTGTATGTTTGCTACATTTGTAGTTTCAGTAGACTATTGCTAGCCTCAGTCATTATCACACATCAGAAAAGCTATACAAGCTTTCCTTTGGTCTGGGATTCTTGCCCTGATAATTCCAATGCAGGATTCAGTCTGGCCTGAAGGTTGGAACTGAGACCTCATTCTGCACTTGGAGTCAGAGCCACACAGCTGTTGTTTGTTGCTTGCTCAGTACACAGTTAATTGCTCAGCCACACTTGCTCCTTTCTTAGTACACAATCCATTACCTATGACCATTCCTTGCTCCTCAGTCTGTAATGTCCATTCTTGAGGGCAGGGTCCCTTTTCAGTTTACCCTGGTTCTTTTACCCAAATTTGGGTCACAAGAGTCAGATCTGGTACCTATTACATAATTTACATAAATTTAGGCCCCTGCACCGGAATGCTCCATTCTCCACTGTCTGTGAACTAAATGTCTGTTTCCCTGTGCTTGCCTGAACTTAAAATGTTTCATTGTAGCTTACTGCTCCCTCCACTATTTTTGCTGTGTTATTAATATGCTTTTTCAATTACTACCTTCTTCCTTTTGCCAAATAATTCAATATGTATTTTAATTCAGACTCCTTCTTTTTAGCCCCTTAAGTTTGGCAACTAGAGAAAGTCAGTTTTTCTCTTCTATAATCAAATGGTATCCAGAGTGAAGAGAATAATGGATTCTATACTGGATCGACTGTATTTGGAATCGTAATAGTAATGTTAACAATATTAATAATAATAACTAACATTTACATAGTGTTTTAATGTTTGTAAATTGCTTAATCTTTCATTTGATCTTCATACATCCCATTGAGGTATAGTATCATTGCTCCCACTTTATTGATTAAGAAACTAAGCCTTGGAGAGAGTAGATGATTTATCTAGTCACAGAGTTAGTAAATATCAGAGGTAGAGTTTGAATCTTAGCCTCTCTGATTCCAAGCACAGTTACCTATCCTCTAAGTTATATTTCCTCTTATGGGTTCAATTCTATTCAATGTCACATTTTAGGAAGGACATCAACAACCTGGGACAAGTCAAGGAGAAGGCTACCAGAATGGTGAGATTATTGCTGAAAATCTTCAAGTAAAAGCTTGATCATTTCTAGAGGATGTCAGAGTCACAGAAGTTTAGAGCTAATGAATACCTTAGAGGTAATCTAATCCAGCCCCCTCATTTTACAGATAAAAAGCCTCAGGCATAAAAGGCCATATTTCCTTTTATGTCCTTGTGTGGTTATACTGCTGTGACATATCAGAATTCTGTCCCCTACCTCCCATAGTCACATAGAGCACAGCTATGTTGTTGCTGAACAGGCTGCCTACTCTACCCTTTTAATCCTATCTCATTCTGAACAGTGGCTTTTCCAAAGCATCCTTTTTCTTTTGTTCCACAACACATGTCTAACCTCCTTCATTTAAAGAAATGACCATGACTTCTACTTCACTGAGAAGACTGAAAATATTACTCTGACTCCCATCCATCATTCCTCAAACCTTCTCAACATCTTCTTTCCTCTGATCACAAAAGAGTTCTTCCTCCTGCACCATAAGGCTCAGAGAGCCTCTACTTATAGCCTTCATCCTATTCCCTCAGGACTCCTCTAGGGTTTTTGTCCAGTCTTTTTTTAGACTTCTTTAATCTCCTTGCTATTGGTTCCTTCACATCTACCTATAAGCAATCTGGGGGGAAAAAAAACCAACCAATTTGTCTTTGACCTCTCTAGGATAACTGTGTCTTAGTATAATTTTTCTGTTTTTCTTTTCATTACAAAATTTCCTTAAAAATATTTTTGTTATGACTCGATGAACATGAACACTTTAATATCCAAAGAACAAGAAAAAGAAAATTTCATATGAAACCAAACTCTTACACAGCTAAGTGGCACAGTGGATAGGGTGCTAGAATCAGGAAGGTCTGAGTTCAAATACTGCTTCCGATATTTATGAAATGATCAGGTTGTTTCTGTGTCTTCTTTTAATTGATTCTATTTACAATTAATTGATTTTGTACCTAAAGTTATGGTTCTTTTTCTCTGAACTAGTTGAGAAATTCAGCTATCCTGTAATGAATTAAATTTTGAAACTCAGTTCTCTTCTTACTCACTGTTCCATACTTCCATTAAGGAAATCTGATAGCCTTGAGGCATGCAAATGGACACTGGGGATTTAGGTCTTGCATCTCTACACCACTAAGCTATCCTTCAAGGATGTCTGGTTTGCTGTCCAAAGAAGTCTGGTCCACTATCCCTAAACTTGCAGGTGGACTAAAGCAATGAACATTTCTTAGTCACAATAGGGAAGGAGGGAGTTCTTGCTAGCTCTTCATGTTTAATTTCTAAACAAATATATTGATTTTGCAGTTCATGATGTTGAACTCTTGTAACCAATCATAACTTGTGTCCTGCCTGTGAAGTCCTGTTTTTTATTTTACATTCCCAAAACTTATACAAGAGAACTGTCCCCGTAATTCAGGATCTTAGCTTAGAAGCTGAAATCCTATTTATTGATAAATTTGAATTTTTCTAATAAACTGATTGTGTGTGACCCTGGACATGTCACTTAACTTTTTTTTCCCCTCTTTATAGGAAAATGGGGATAATGGTACTTACCTCACAGGATTGATGGGAGGATCCAATGAGAACCAATATATAAACCTTTCTAAACATTAAAATTTAAATCTTAAATTGTTATATATATGTGTGTGTACATACATATATATGTACATATATATTATAAATGTGATGATGATGTTCAATTTTATCTTAAAAGTTCAGGGTTTTACAAAAGTCTTAGGGTACTTTTAAGGATTAATGCTTTGATAGTTATTGTTACATCAATAAAAATTAAGCTTTAATATCTTAGAATTGCACTCAGACTTTGAGGATGTCACACATATGTTAAATTTAACATATTAATACTAATATGCTTGTGCACATTCTCTTCTGAACTTTGTTCTTATTTCTTATATATATATATATATATATATATATATTTTAAATGTTTATTGATTCTTTTCCTTTTCTCCTTTTTTGGAATCATTATCACCACCCAACTCCCCTATAGAAGACTTTGGTTATAACATGAGTATAGTTATTAAAGATATTCACATGTTGGCTGTGTCTCATTCATCATATATAATACTTTTCCTCTGTGTCACTATGTAGACTTTTCCATCAGTTTTCTGAATACATGATTGATCACTGTATGATCAGAGTACTTAAATCTTTCAAAATTGTTTCCCTTTATATTAATATAATGGTACAAATTGTTCTGTTCCTAATCATTTCATTCTACATTATTTTATATAGTTCTCAGATTTCTTCACATTTTTCTTAAATGTTCTGTTCTTTTTATCATGTACTTCACAAACATCAACAGATATGAATATTTCCATATAAAAAAAGAGTACAGAAAAATATTGGATTTGAAACTGTCTCTATTTTGTATGTAATAGGCGACTGGCCAGTAGGATACCCTTTCTCAAAACATTTACAGTATGGTGCTCCCTGATATAGAGCTTACATGTGATTCCTGGTACTTTCTGTTCCCTTTTCTTCAAGAGAGAAGGACCAGGAGACCTAGAAGGCATGTCTCTACTGTTTCTGAGAGAGGAAGCAGGAATGGTAGCCATGTCTCTTGCGACCAGCTACTTGCCTTCTTACCTAGACTGACAGATAGGACTTGAATGATGAGAGCCTCTAGGTTTAGCTTCTTTATTTCTGTCTCTTTTCTCTCTGTCTCTGTCTCGTCTGTCTCTGCCTCTCTCTGTCTATCTCTTTGTTTCTCTCTCTCTACACATGCATCCTTTTTTCCTTAAGTGTATTATTAAATTTAAAATGAGAGTATCCTTCATTTACCATTTTCCCTATCCCTAGTTTTGAGAGGTATATTCTTCCCTTCTCCTCTCTAATTATTTGTTATGTAATATTATGTAACTAAACCATGTATTCTTTTGGAATTGTATTTGATGTGATATTTAATATTGATCTAATTTCTGCCAATTTTCCTATCAGTTTCCAAGTTTTCACATCTGTTTTTGTCAATAAATCTTATCCTAGTACCTCTTATCCTTGAATTTATAGAATACTGTGCTGTTATTCTGTGTTTTATTATTTCTGGGTGCTATTTACCTAATCTATTCCATTGGAATTACCAAATAGTTGTAATGATTTACACTATTGTTTGAGATACTGGTACTTTCCTTTTAGTTTTCATTATTTTTAGTTCTACAAAATAGTGCTTTGATAGTTTGATTAGTATAATATTGAAACAATAAATTAATTTAGGTAGTGTTTTCATGTTTTATGATATAGACAGGACCTAAACATGAATAATTAATATGCATCTATTATTTTTCTTCCTTTATTTCTCTTGTACTTCATATCAGTTTTATGTGGCACAATTATACATTCTGTAGTTATTTTGAATGGAATTTCTTTCCCTTTCTAATGGGTTTTCTTGGTAATATTTAGAAAGGCTAATGATTTGAGAGATTTACTGTTTAAACTACTTTATTGAATTTATGGTTTCAATTATAAATTGATATTTCTTGTCTATGTTTCTCTCCATTTTTCTTGACTTATTTCTATAGCTTTATTGCTACATTCTATAGCTAGAAGTATATAAAATAATAGTGTTGACAATGAACTAACTTGCTTTGCCCCTGATGTTACTAGAAAGACCTCCTTCATTTCTCCATTACAGATTATACTAGATATAAATTTTCTATAGATACTGTTTACTATTTTGAGGAAATGTTGGGTTCTTCTGTGATTTTTAAAAATGTTTTGACACAATTGTGTACTTTTTTGTCAAAAACTTTTAAATAACTTGATTTTTGTTGTTTTTGTTACTAACATATTTTAAGTTACTTTTCCTAATGCTGACCAGTCTTACATGCCTCATTTAATTCTAACCAGATTCTAGTATGTATTATATCTTTAATATGTTTCTTGCTGTTTTGATGATACTTTATTCAATGCTTTAATAATCCTGTACTTTAGATATATTAGTCTGCAAATTTGTTTCTGTTTTATGTCTCCTTAGTTTCAGTAATAGGACTATGTTTGTTTCCCAGGAGAAATTTGGTAGTAGGCCTTCTTTCTCTATATTTGCAAAGAATTTAAATAACATTGCAGTTATATATTCTTTAAAGATTTGATGAAATTAGCTTCTAAATCCATTTGGAACTGAGGTTTTTTTTCCTTGGGAGTTCAATTATGGCTTATTCAATTTCATGTTCTGAGATTAGGTTTTTTAAATTCTTTTTTTGGTTAATATGGATGTTTTATATTTTTATAAATATTTATTTAGTTCACTTGTCAGTCTTGTCAGCATCTAATTAAGCAAATATTTTCTAATTTCCTTCCCATTTTCAGCTGTTGTGAATTCTCCATTTTCATTGTTTTTGTTAATTTAATTTTCTTTTCTTTTGGACCCAAATTAGTTCATTTTTTTCAATTTCATTAATTTAAAAGAAATAATTTTTTTCAGAATTAAATTTCCCCCCAAAATTTATAATTTCATTTTCAGAATTTCTATTTTTGCATTTAATAGAGGATTTTTTGTTTGTTGTTTTTCTAGTTTTTTTTTCTTGTTTTAGTTGCATGCCCAGTTCATTGATCTATTTTTACTCCTTTTCATTAATGAAAGTAATTAGAGATCTAAAATTTTCCCCAATGACTACTTTGGGTACATCCCAAAATGTTTGACATGTTGTCCTATTGTTGTCATTTTCTTTTATCAGATTAACAGTTTTTACTGTGATTTGTTTTTCAAGCCATATATTCTTAAATTATACAATTTTGTCTCCATCTATATTTGGATACTTTGCTGTGCTGATTACAACTTTTGTGGCATTATCAGTAAAGAATATATTTCATATTTCTGCTTTTTTATTTCTTTAAATCAATAATCCGCATCTTAGTCTTATGAATCAATTAAGTTTTAAATATAATTTTAATACTCTATATTGCTAATATACCACTACTAGCATACTCCCTTAATATGCTTGAAATGCTTTATTCTGTTGAAAATATATTTTTTCCTTTAGAATTATACTCAGTTTCTGGAATAAGTTACTCTTGTTATAATTCTTTTTCTTTTGTCTTTCATTTAGAAGCTCTAGATTTTGGCTGTTATATTTGTAAGATTATTGTTGTTATTGTTGTTTTCAGTTTGAAATTTCTGGATAATTTTTTAGATTTTAAAATTACCTTCTAGTTCTAACAGTTCAGAGAAATTTTCTTTCATTATTTCTTGAAAATGGTATCTAGATTTTTAGCCATTATATTTGTCTCATGATTCTTGCATTCTCTCTCTTCTACCTGTTTTCCAAGTCAATTGATTTGATAGGAGATATTAACTATTTTCTTCTAATTTTCCAGTCTTTTGACTTTGTTTTAGAATTTCTTGTCTCACTAGATCATTAAATTTTATTTTACTTTTTTGGCTCTATTCTAATTTTCAAGGAGTCCATTAATTGAGTACCTTTTTCTACTATCTATTCTAAAATATTTATTCTCCTAATTTTTTCCTCAAGGACTTTATTTCTTTTTTGTCACTCCATCCATCCTTATATGAATGATCAAGCCATTCTTTTTTCTTTCTTTCTGAGATTTCTACTTCTGCTTGTTGTATTCCCTAATAGGTTTACTCCTTGGACTTTGATTAACTTAGTCCATAGTATTTCTTTATTGTATTGAAATTTTTCTTCTGTTTACTTTTGAGCCACAGTTATTAGATTTGGACATTGTGTTAGGGCCAGATTAAAAATACCTCTTGAAATTATGGATGGTTTGTTCCTGCCTGGTCTGGTTTCTTCTGCAGGTTGACTGCTGTTCTAACACTAGCATAGTTCCAGATGGAATGGATGATTCCTGGGCTTGGAGTTCAGCTTTGGGATCAAGCACTGTTATGTTATAATCCCTGGTTTCTGCCTCTCCCTACTAATGACCCATTATGGACAATAGTCTCTGCTCTATCTCTGCCTTCTTGGGCTTTGTTCCTATAAGATCCCCAAATGGATTTTGGTGATTTCTGCTGGCTTTAGGTCTCCTAGAGGATACTAGAATTCTTCTTTCTCATATCCAATTTCTTGATGTCTTTATATCATCACCAGATACTTAAGAGTCCGTTAGTTTACTTCCAAAGCATTGCACTTCCTGGTGTAAACTCCCTAGTTTCTGTGCCTCTCTATTCTCTTAAAATTATTGAGGGAGATGGTTTTGTTTCTTTTTGAGATTTTGATAGGTTGATGGAGATCTAGATGACATTAGGCCTCACGAAGGTTCCAAGATATGCATGTTCTTTCTTGTCTCTTCCACATTTTAATCTATCTGGAGCTAATTTTATTCCTTGTAGTACCTCTGACAGACCAGGACCAAAAACCAGGACCAAGTCTGGGTTTTGTTCCTTCTTGTGTGTACCTTTTTAGAGTTCCTACAGATTTCTGGATGCCTTCTTGTATGGTCCTTGCCTAGCTGGATGAGCTTATTGACATTTCCCTTTAGTTTTATTGCTGGAGATCTGGCAAAGGCACAAGTAGTAAGGGGACTAGGAAAGGCCTCTTGTGGAGGTGGTATTTGAAGGAAGTTAGGATTTTTTTTAATTTAAGCTTTTTATTTTCAAATATATGCATTGGATAATTTTTCAACATTAACCCTTGTAAAACCTTGTGTTCCAAATCTCCCCCAACTTCCCTGTACCCCCTCCCCCTAGATGGCGAGTAATCCAATATATGTCAAACATGTTAAAAGTATATGTTAAATACATATTTATAGTTATCTTGCTACACACACACACACACACACACACACACACAAAATCAGATCAAAAAGGAAAAAAAATGAGAAAAAAAATAAGCAAGCAAACAACAACAAAAGAGATGAAAATACTGTTATGATCCACATTCAGTCCCCATAGTCCTCTCTCTGTTTGCAGATGGCTCTCTCCATCACAAGACCATTGGAATTGCCCTGAATCATTTCATTGTTGAAAAGAGCCATGTCCATCAGAATTGATCATTGCATAATCTTGTTGTTGCTGTGTACAATTATCTCCTGGTTCTGCTCACTTCACTTAGCATTAGTTCATGTAAGTCTCTCCAGGCCTCTCTGAAATCATCCTGCTGATTGTTTCTTATAGAACAATAATATTCCATAACATTCATATTCAACCATTCTCCAACTGATAGCCACTCAGTGAAAAATAATTTAAGTTTACTATATACAAAGCACTGTGCTAACCACTGAGATAGAAAAACAAGATAGTCCCTGTTCCCAAAGAACTCACATTCTAATAATAGAGGGAGGTAACACATGGAATTTTCCAAATGGAAAGGCCCTATAGATCAATTGTAATGCATCAACTCTAAAACCGTATCCATTTCTGTTTTTGTTTGTTTGCAATTCTTCTACACATTTTCACAATTATCATGATGCACAAGAAATATCAGATCAAAAAGGAAAAAAAATGAGAAAGAAAACAAAATGCAAGTGAACAACAACAAAAAAAGTGAAAATACTATGTTGTGATCCACACCCAGTTCCCAGAATCCTTTCTCTGGGTGCAGATGGCTCTCTCCATCACAAGATCATTGGAACTGACCTGAATCATCTCATTGTTGACAAGAGCCACATCTCTCAGAATTTGTATTCACTTCTGATTCTGAACCATTTGACTGTGCCAAGGACTTTGGTGGTAAGAATTTTCTTTTCTGCATCCTCAGTAGACGTAGCTGCTGAGGAGACAGGGGCTGCTCCATCAGAGGAGGCAGGTACCACATGGTTACTCCATAATTATTGCTGTTCTGCATGATGGCTATGGTGGCTGGGAAAGAAGCTGTGCTTGTGGTCTAGAAGTGGGTGGGTAGGGATAGGGGTACTTTTAGGCTCATGTACCTGAACTGTTTCCAGGGAGGTAGTGGCTGAAGTCCTATCAGGATTTTTACTTGGCTAGTACATGCCACATTCTGTCTTTCCCTTAGTGATCTTGCTGATTCAGGTGGTCTGGTTTATCTATCTGGAGATAAAGTGGTGAAATGTGTCATGAATCTGGGAAAGCTGATGAGAATCAAATTGTGAAGAAGTTCAGATGCCTAAGAGAGGAATTTGTATGTTATTCTAGAGATAATAGGGAGTCACCAGGGCTTCTTGAGCAGGGAATTCACATCATCAGAGCTGTACTTTAGAAATGCCACTTGGACAGTTTTGTGGAGACAATTGGAAAGAGAAGAGACTTGAGTCAGGAAGACCAATTAGGAGGCAGGTGCAATAGATCAGGTGCAGGAGGTGATGAAGGCATAAACTAAGGCTGTGTGAATGGAGACAGATAATTGGCAAGACTTCACAACTTTTTGAATACAAGGAGTGAAGGAGACTGGAGGGCTAAGGATGATGTCTGCATTGGTAACCTGAGTGACTGGTGGGTTCTTCTCTACTTAAGTGGCTATGCTTCAGAGCGCTGTAGCTAAAAGTGTCAGAAGGGAAAGAAATCTCATATTTCTGAAAAGTGTTTTTTTTTCCAGACTGATTGGGCTTTTCTTGGCCTTTTTAATTCTTACTTGAGCTCTCTTCCTGAGCTGGTGAACTCGTCTTTTTAAGGTCTGTGAGGAGGGTGGACTGTGTTTGTCTGTGTTAATTTTTCAAACTAAACAAGGAAAAATCAGCCATTCTAAGTAGTGGGATGAAAGGATATCTTTGTACTTTGCTCATATTTTGTACATATCAGTAATTACCTTTGTTATCTATTCTTTGTTTTCTATGAGGACATCAAATCGAGGGAATATTAATTGATTAGAAATGTAAGTATTTCACACACACGCACATATACACACATTAAAAAAAATCAATAAAATGTTTATTTTAGTGTTTAGAAGGGAAAAAATACAAAAGATGACCAAATAGAGCAGTTTTGTTACTGTTATTAAAATTCTTACAGACATAAAAAATAGTGTTTGTAAAAGAAATTCATTTTTATAGTCTTCTTCCCTATTCTTTGTATCTTTAAATGTTTGTGTTTGTTCCTAATGTCAAATTCAGAATGAAAATTAATTTTAAAAAATCTAAGGTTGTAGCCTCTCCAGTTTTTTCTATTATGTGTATATAGATTCAAAAGTCCTATTATGCTAGTAGTCAAATTCTTTTTTTGCTCCCTTTCCATTCTGTAGAATTCTGAGCTAAAAGTAGCATAACCTTTAAAATATAGTCCCCAAACCCTGATCACAGGTTCCTTACAAGACAAATTGTTGTTTTATAGTTGCATTATTCTGTTGCTGAGGCCCAGAGCTAATAATAATAAAAATGATTATGATAAAAACTAGTATTTATATACTATTTTGTAGGTTTCAAAACACTTTATATATTATCAATAGGTGATATTAATTGTCCTCATTTTTACAGATGAGGAAACTGAGCCTGATTTGCCCAGGATCACACTACCAGTTGAAAAGAGATTTGAACTCAGGTCTTCCTTTCTTCAAGTCTAGTAATTACTTATTATACCTCCTAGCTGTTATTACTGGCTAGTTTACTAAGACTTCATATCTTCTCCCTACCGTGACTGTCAGTTTATCTAGCAGAATGTGTTTTCCTTTCTTATAACAACAATGAACATTATTCTATTGTGCATCATCATATGAACTAATAGAGTCAAGAGTACAATACAGAAGGCAAATGTGACAATTATAATAGTATGCTTTTTAAAAGAAAAAAATTAAAAAATTCATCTCTGAAATGAAAATGTGACTTATTTAGATCTATTCCTCATTTAATATATTATGTTGGAAGAGAGAAGCCTGATACTTTTTTTTTCCAGTAATTTTCCAGTAGTGATATTTAGCTGTTACCAATTTGCTTTCTAGCTGGAAAGGCTACTTTCAGAGTCAGAGTTTAGAATAACTTTGAATCATTAGAAGTAATAGAAGTCCTCTCATTCTTTTAAAATCATCTTTGAATATTTTCCTTTTCAATCTGAGGGATCAAGTAGGATGGGGTTGTTGATGATATTTACAGTAAAGTAGATGGACTTTATTTAACATTGGCTAAATCATGCTAGGATAGGTTTGTGTTTTAGTTTGTTAGAGAAGCAAGCCCCTAAACGTGCATAGAAGCTCAGCTGGATATTTCAATAGGCAGAAATTGGACTAGGTCATCAAGGAATAAAAAGTAATATAGAAATTTTTTAAAGTATGATTTGTAAAAAGCATATAGAAAAAAAGTTCTTCCATGCTCAAAGGGCTATAAAATTGCATATCCTTTGACCCACCAGTGTTTCTACTGGGCCTGTATTCCAAAGAGATCATCAAAATGGAAAAGGGACCCACATGGGCAAAAATGTTTATGGCAGCCCTTTTTGTAGTGGCAAGGTAATGTAAACAAAATGAATGCCTCAAAAACCCAGATCCTGATATGTTCAGATCTCCAGAATCCACAAAGAATTAACTAAAGTTATTGCAAAGCCACTAACTCATTTTAAAGGACCCGGTTTAAATTTCATAACTTAGATACTGGATACTGAATGGATGCCCATCAGTTGGAGAATGGCTAAATAAGTTATGGTATATATGGTATGGGTGTGTGTGTGTATGGTATATAACCATAAGTTATATAGTGTGTGTATATATATGATATAAGAATATAGTATTATGATATACATAATATTGTTCTATAAGAAATAATCTGCAGGATGATTTCAGAATAGCCTGGAGAGACTTATATGAACTGATGCTAAGTGAAGTGGGCATAACCAGGAGAACGTTGTACACAGCAACAGCAAGATTATATGATGATCAATTCTGATGGATGTGGCTCTTTTCAACATTGAGGTGATTCAGGCCAGTTGCAATAGTCTTGTGATAAAGAGAGCTATCTGCACCCAGAGAGAAGACTGTGGGGACTGAATGTGAATCACAATATAACATTTTCATCTTTTTTGCTGTAATCTGTTTGCTTTTTTTTTCTTTCTCATTTTCCCCTTTTGATCTGATTTTTCTTGTACAGCATGGTAATTATGGAAATATGTATAGAAGAATTGTACATGTTTAACCTATATTGGATTATTTGCTGTCTAGGAGAAGGGGTAGGTGAAGAGGGAGGGAGAAAAAATTTGGAACACAAAGTTTTGCAAGGGTGAATGTTGAAAATATCTTTGCATGTATTTTGAAAAATAAAAAATTATTATTATAAAAAAAGTTCTTGAAATATAATACCAAGGAGGATAAAAAAATAATGCTCCTTTTTAGAATAGGAGAACTTTACCTCAAACAGTACGGAAAAGGCAGATATTTCTGGGTTTTTAAATGTAATTTTCTTCATTCTTTAAAAAAAAAACTAACAGTATTGTGTGGTGGAAAGAGTGTTGAATTAGGGGATCAAAAATTTTCTAGCTCTGCTCATCATTATTATTATTATTACCTATGTAATTTTTGGCAAACCAATTAGCATTTTGGCAAGCCTAGCATAGTCCTCAGTTTCCACATTTCTAAAATGATGGGAATTGGACTTGAGTTCTAAAGTCTCTTTCAGCTCTAAATCTGTGATCTTGTGATCTGAAAACCAGAAAAGTAGCACGTGGAATGATGAAATGACAGAAAGCCAAGTGGAAAGAATTAGTAATGGATAATGTAAACAAAATGAATGCCTCAAAAACCCAGATCAGGATATGTTCAGATCTCCAGAATCCACAAAGAATTAACTAAAGTTATTGCAAGGCCACAAACTCATTTTAAAGGACCCAGTTTAAATTTTATAACTTAGAAAAATACTAAAATATCTTCCAAAAAAGTGCATTTTAAGCTATTAGAGAAAAAGATGCTCTTCTGTCATAGTTTTGTGTAAAAGAAGTTCTGGGTACACTAATCCAGTTTCATTTTGCAACAAAAATTGCAGGGAAGCAATAGATGTTATTTGCTTAATATTCATAAGGATATTCTGTCCCACATCACACTAAAGAGAAAATTTTAAAAAATAATATAGAACACTACTGCAAATTATTTTAAAATATTGATAATCCGGATACATGTTCCAAGTGGACTTCCAGTAAGGTGACTGAATGGTTATACACAATCATTTTATCTCTGTTGTAGCAGAACGAGGAGAAATATAGCAGGTAAAGCAAAAGAACAGCAATAAAAAGGGAAAGGAAGCAAATACTTTCCAGAAATCTATCATGGGGCAGGTGGGGGGGAACATCCAGAAGACTGAAGGAAATGAACAAATAAAAAAAAACCTGAAATTAATAATTAATGTCAATTAAAAACAAAGCATAAAAATTCTAGGATAAGGGAATCATAATGAAATAACAACTAAACCTCTCAGAAATGAGAAAAGAATAACTGTAAGAATTCTGAATAAAAGAATTAAAGGGGGCAGCTAGGTGATGCAGTGGTTAGAGCATCAGCCCTGAAGTCAGGAGGACCTGAGTTCAAATGTGGCCTCAGGCACTTCCTAATTGTGTGACTCTGGCAAGTCAGTAAACCTCAGTTGCCTCAGCAAAAACAAAACAAAACAACAACAAAAAAATAAATTAGAGTTCTTAAAGAACAATGCAAATAGAGAAAATGAGTTCTTTAGAATACATGTTTGGGAAATTGTAGTTAAAGCCCTGGACACTGAAGAAAAGAATTGCAGCCATGAAACATAAAAATACATATGTATGGTTATTTCCAACTTGTAGTCTCTATATATCGAAGCAACTGACCTCAAAGAGTTTGCCATGAAAATTTGAGAATCTTCTTCCAGAAAAAAACAGACAAACAAACATGAAGAAATAGAGCTTAGAAGCCATATTTCAGAAAATCCTGCAAGAAAATTTCCCATACTTAATGGGAATAAGTATGGTGGGCTGGGGGATGGAGTAACTTAAAGAGGAGACCAGTAAAATTCATTATATGTCAGAGAAGAGCTACAAATTTTATTCACCCCTTATTGTAGTCTCTAAGTTCTAGGCCCCCAAAGTCAAGAACACTAGCTTGAATCATGTAGGACTATTTTTAAATGATGAAAAGTGAAAGAAAAGACTGGAATATTAAAAAAAAAAACCAAATTGCTAAGGCAGTCATCTTGTATCCTGGGATAACATCTTGTAAGTAATGTAACATGTACTTATGTGAAAATAGATGGACCCCCAATTAGATCCTTTCAGAAGCAACTAGAAGTAAGAAAGATATTTGAAAAGAAAACTCATTGCACCAAAGAAATAATAATGGTAAATATATCCATATAGTATCAAAAGGCTAAATGATTTCTTAGGATCTTACCCATAGAAGTCTTACCTTATCTGAGAGTCACTGAGGGAACAAAGAAAAGAGCTATGGGTTAGTCCCACAGAGGGCAATCTTATAGAAATATACTAAAGGATGAAAGAAGAACTAGGAAAAAATATTAGTTTTTCTTGAAATAGGAACACCACAGTATAACAAAAGAAAGATTGAGGTATTGGAGGTAAGAGAAAGGGAAAGTCTAGTTCCTTAATTACACTTACATAAGGTAGATTAGAGAAGTATAAAGAACAATTTATTATTGCATGCAAAAAAAGGTACAGAGTGAAGCTAACAGAGCCATAACTACAATATATATGATAAGCATTTGTAATATTGTCACAATTGCAGCATACATAATAATGTAAACAAAATCATTAAAAAGCAATAAACTCAGGTAAAATGTAAAAGGTACCAGATTATTAGAATTAAAATATACAGAGTATCCTAGAATTAAAACTGAGAGCTCTTGTAGGTCATCTTATTTAACCTCTTTATTTTGTTAATTTCTTTCTGTTAAAAATCAATAATTTGGAAAAGTAGAAAGTGACCCATATTATAGATTTATATATATAAATTTATAAGAATACAAGCCATTCTCCAATTTATAAATGGTCAAAGGATATGAATTTATACAAATTTATAAGAATACAAGCCATTCTTCAGTTTATAAATGGTCAAAGGATATGAAAAGACAATTTTCAGATGAAGAAATTAAAACCATTTCTAGCTATATAAAAAATGCTCTAAATAACTATTGATCAGAGGAATGCAAATTAAGACAACTCTGAAGCATCAGTACACACCTCACACATTGGCAAAAATGACAGGAAAAGATAATGATGAACGTTGGAGGAGTGTGGGAAAACTGGGACACTGATACATTGTTGGTGGAACTGTGAACGGATCCAACCATTCTGGAGAGCAATATGGAACTATGCCCAAGGGGCTATCAAACTGTGCATACCTTTTGATCCAGCAGTGTTTCTACTGAATCTGTATCCCAAAGGGATCTTAAAGGAGGGAAAAGGATCTATGTGTGCAAAAATGTTTATGGCAGCCCTTTTTATAGTGGCAAAGAACTGGAAACTGAGTGGATGCCCAAAAGTTGAAGAATGGCTGAATAAGTTATGGTATATGAACATTATGGAATATTATTGGTCTATAAGAAATGATTAGCAAGATGATTTCAAAGAGGCTTGAAGAGACTTACATAAACTGATGCTAAATGAAGTAAGTAGAACCAAGAGAACATTGTACTCAACAGCAGTAAGATTAATGTGATGATCAATTTTGATAGATGTGGCTCTTTTCAACAGCAAGGTGATTCAAGCAAATTCCAATCGTCTTGTGATGGAGAGAATTATCTATACCCAGAAAAAGGACTGTGGGGACTGAGTATGGATCACAACATAGTATTTTCACTATTTTTTGTTGTTTGCTCATATTTTGTTTTCTTTCTAATTTTTTTCCCTTTTTGATCTGATTTTTCTTATGCAGCATGATATTTGTAGAAATATGTATAGAAGAATTGCACATATTTAACATATATTGTACTGCTTGCTTTCTAGGGGAGAAAGGAGGGGGAAAATTTGTAACAAAAGATTTTTCATGTTGAAAACTACACATGTGTTTTGAAAATAAAAAGCTTTAAAAAGAAAAATAAAGTGACCCATATTCTGATAGAGTTGCAATGTTTATCAAGTAGTTTTGCTCAGCTGTTTTGAGGGAAAGTATTTCCTCTGGGAAAGGTGTTTCTTTAGGTCTTTGTTGAGAAGTGTCTGTTAGGTCCAAATAAAATCTAAATAATGCACAAAAAATCTACAAACCATAAAACTTTTAGTTGTTGTAAAAAAAATGTGCACAATCCCTAACCTTCTCAATAGTGAAGGCAGATATTTATATATGCTGAACCTCTATAGTTACTTACCACACTAATAGAGAACATATTTCTGTTGCCATTATTATCTGTTTTGTTTTGGTTCTATCTCCCAAGTATTTCTTAAATCTTACTCCTTCTTTCGTCATAAACAATCACCTCATCACTTTTCATTTGGACTATTGCAGTGGCCTTCTAATTTGTCTTCCAGTCCTAAGTTTCTTACTTCTCCTATTTTTCCTCCATATAACTGTCAAGCTGATTTTCCTTAAGAATGGATCCCATCATGTCACTTCCCTACTCAGTAGGGACTCTTTATTGTCTCTAGGATAATTATCTCTCTTTGCCTTTAAAAGTATGTCATATGGGGCAGCTAGGTGGCGCAGTGGATAGAGCACCAGCCCTGAAGTCAGGAGGACCTGGGTTCAAATCTGGTCTCAGACACTTAACATTCCCTAGCTGTGTGACCCTGGGCAAGTCACTTAACCTCACTGCCTCAGGGGGAAAAAAAAAGTATGTCATAGTTTGGCCTCAGCCTATCTTCCTAACCTTATTTATTATACATTTCTTTCCTAGCCCCAGTCTGCAAATTAAATGTCCTCTGTCTTCACATCCACTGCACAGAATCTCTCACTTCTTTTATGATTATCCCCCAATACCACTTCCTCTGTGATGCTCTTCCTAGTTCTCCCAATTGCTAGTACCCCTCAGAGTGTATAGGGTATTCAAAGAGAACTAGTACCTCTGGTATGAGGACTTGCCAAGCCCTTTTCAAGGCTCCTCCTCCACTTTTGGTAACCCCCTTCATCTACTGTGACTCCAAGAAGGGAAAGCACACACAGTCACCAAACGGCAGTAAAATCATTCAAGGAGATAGGCTAAATTGTTTGAGGGTGACTGACAAGCCTCCAACCTGATGGTGAGTTTAGGGGATGTCGACCCCAAGCATGCGAAGAATTCCCCAGACAGAATGGGCAGATGAGGACAGTTTGTTCCAATAGTCTTGGGGATGACTGAAACAGGTACTTTTGATGGCTCTGGAAGATGGAGTAAAGCTGATGACTTTGTGCTAGTCTGCCTCACTTAAATTCAATTCAGACTTGGGCTACCCTATCCCATCCCATGATGTGATCCTCTTCAAAAAGGCAAGACAAACCACAATAATAATTACTTTCCTAACACAATGTTACTTTGTTTATAACTATTTTTCATTGATTTTAGTATTTATAATGCATATATGTATTCTATAAATGATGATGATAGTTATATATATATATATATGCATATATATATATATATATAAATAATATCTACTCTGTGCCAGGTACCATGCTATGTGCTTTACAAATAACTCATTTGATCTTCTCAAAATGTCCAGGAGGTAGATGCTGTTTATTATCCCCATTTCACAGATGAGGAAACTAAAGAAAACAGAGGTTAAATGAAAGGTCACACAGCTAGTATCTAAAGCCAAATTTGAACTCCATCTTCCTGACTTCAAGTCTAGTACTCTATGTACCACTTAGCTGCCTGTAAGCATATCTTCTCCAAAAGAAGATAAATTTCTTGAGGGTCTATTTCATTTTTATCTTTGTATTTCAACATCTAGAATAGTGTAGATGCTTAATAAATGCTTGTTGATTAACTGATACTTCTCCTTGTGCACAGAAACATGCAGACCCAAATGGTCCTTGCCTCCAGTTTTGTCTCCAGTTTTCTGGTTACTTCCTTCTGTTGTAGAGATAGTGAGCAGGATAAAGGTAGAGGAAAAAGGAAAATCATCACGGACCAGAATAGCATAGTTTCAAGGACATTTCTCAGTCAATCAGGCATTTCTTAATTGCCTTCTATTTTCCAGACCCCTCAATAAGCTCTGTGAATGTAAAAACAATTCCTGTCCTCAAGGACCTTACATACTAATAAGAACAACAAACCACTTCTACTTCCCCACCATATCTCCTGAGACTTTATGCAGGATCACACAGTTTTTTTCAGAGAAGTACATTTGAAAAAGATTGAAAATAAGCAAAAACCCAATTTTTCTTAGTCTGGTTTTTGACCAGATGAAAAATACATATAGTTGTGTGGTTTAGACCAAATGGTGTAACTGGAGTGCCAGAAAGAATAAAAAGAAAATTCTTTTATAAAGTTAATCTCTAACTCGTCTGTTACAGCTAAAGCTCATTTTATAGAACCATTAATGTTAAAACTGGAAGAAAAATCATCCACTCCAATCCCTTCAATTTATAGATAAGAAAAGTAAGACCTAGAAAAGTTATGTGATTCTCCGGAATTACATAACTATTAAGTCCCAAGGCAAAGAGTAGGACTCAGGTTTCCTGTTCATTCAGTATGGTTTTTCTGTTTCTTCTATTTCCTTTTGTTCTATTCTCAATGCAGCAACAAAACAGCTAAAAGTCATCTGCAATATATGCTTCTTTTATTTCATTAAAAATAATTATTAGGTCACCCTTTCACTTCCTTTTCTTTAGATTCCTCTTCCCAGTTCCTTGTACTGGTTTCTAGTCCATTTTCCTACCCTTTAATCAATCATTTCTGTTGTTGTTTTTTGAACTATCTCCAAGTTCTGTCTTTACTCATATATTTGGGAAGTCTATAATGGAAGAAAACTGGCAGGTCTAGCTACTACTGAATCAAATAAAAAAAATAACTTCATGCTTGTCATACATATCACAGTTTTAAACTATCTATGACTGTATTCTCTATTTTGCTTATCTCTGTTAATTAGTTCTACATATTTCTGAACTCAGTCAACTTAGAAGAGCAAGCGTCAGAGGTGAGTAACATTTGTATGGATATCAGTAACATTAAAAAAAATTTTCCTCTATTAGGATATTCAGAATTTTAAATCTGTCATATTCTGAGAAACCTATAATCCTTCAAGGAAAGTTTTTATTACTTTTCATAAATGCACATATTTTTGTGCCAGAAAAATTCTGCTGTTCACGACCCATAAGTATTTTGTGATGTCAAGGTGGATATGTTACAGAAACCTCAAAGTCTTGGCTGGACTGTAGCACAACTGGCTTTGTAACAATGAAAGAAAATAAGTCATATGGAGATTTCTCTTTGTCATTCATGAAGAGGATAGGAGATGAAAAGTTTTTCTAGTTTTCTAATCTTTTCTAGGATGTATAGATACATATCTGTTATCACACTCCATACTGCACTCCAACCTTTAGTCTCTACAGGAAGATAATGAGTATTATTAGCTCAAGAACCCCCATTGGTACATTCATGTTTAATAGTCAGCCTGTTGACATACCTAGCTCAAAGAAAAGGCATTTATTGAAATGGCACAGTATTAAGTAACAGAACTTCTCTCCTGATCTCCCTCAAACTTAGAGTTCACCCATTCCACAGTTATACATAGTATCTATAGGAACAATAAGCACAAACATAAAGGATATTATTAGAAAGGCACACACCAGGAAGTTCATGTAGTGATAAAAACTCAGAGCTCTGACATTGCTTGATTTTAGTGTCCTTGTTTTTCTCCTGGTTCTCTTCGGCTACATTATCTCTACATGGCCTGCTCCTTTTTTTAAAAAAAACAATCCCTGCCTACCTGGGCTGATTTTTTTCTTAACTGACAGAGATCTTGTTTTTACTGTCTGCAAAACCACCTAGTTTAGTTTTTTAAGACCAACAGGGATATGGCTGATCCAATGGTTAGCCACTTTATAATTCTATTAGATTTAATTGAGGGTCCTCTCATATCTCCTAAAGGAACAAAAAAGGACAGTCCTTATTCTGACACTTCCTTTTAAATCTATGAATGAAATTATCCCAGTTTCAGATCCTTATTATCAGTAGGTACACAGACTATACATTTAAAGTGTGACCCAATTAAGACTTTGTACTCTTTTTTTTAATAAAGTTTTTTATTTTCAAAACATATGCATGGATAATTTTTCAACATTGACCCTTGCAAAGCCTTGTGTTCCAAATTTCCCCCCTTCCACCACCTCCTCACCTAGATGGCAAGTAATCCAATATATGTTAAGCATGTTAAAAATATATGTTCAATCCAATATATGTATACATATTTATACAGTTATCTTGCTGCACAAGAAAAATCATTTCAAAAAGGAAAAAAAATGAGAAAAAATAAAATGGAATTAAAAAAAGCAAAAAATTAAAATGCTATGTTGTGATCCACACTCAGTTCCCACAAGGACTTCATACTCTTTACAAACTGTGAATCCACCTAAAATATGGAAAGGAGGAAACCACAATACCTTATTATCTCTGCTACCTTGAGGATTCAGTTGATTAGGGATTTCCTTCTCAGGCCTTCCATCACCACTGATAACTTCTTCTGCCTTATAGGCCACTAAACCTACTCCTAAAAGTAGGTTTTTGAATTTGCAAATAGTCAATCATTCACTTTCTCTGAGTAGATTCTATTTGTATCTGTTCAATTTAGTTGTGATGCCTTCTAATGCAGGCCTTTTAGATACTAGTGTTCCTATCTCAGCTTGCTCTCATTTTCAAGCACTGAAAGTAATGCAGCAAACATAGAACTCCTTCAGGAGTTCAGGTCAATTAAAATACTGTCCCTTCAAACACATTCCATATTTCCCCACAGTTCCCATCTGAGTAAGTGAAAAGTGTATGTTGTGGAAGAAGTTGGAGAAAAAAACAAGTGACCCATTTTCTTTAAGTGTTATGGGTTAGATTGAAATCTTAATTATTATCCTATTAATTAAACAACAAAATAACAGAATGGATAGAGTAGTAGACCTGTAATTTAGAAGACTTGAGTTCAAGTTTGACCTCAGATTGGCTATGTGACTGGGAAAATCCTTTAACTTCTGTCTGCCTCAGTTTCCTCATCTGTAAAACAGATATTGAAATCATCTGCCTCTCCAGGCAAATGTGAGAATAAAATGAGATAATTTTTGCAAACTCTTGGCCAACCTTAGAGATGGGAGGAAATATCAAATCTTCTCCCCTTATTTTATAAGGGAGGAAACAGAGGCTCAGCAGGTTATTTATTAAATGCTCATTATGCACCAGGCACTGTGCTAAGTGATGAGGATACAAATAAAAGCAAAAACATAATTCGTGTCCTCAAGAAGCTCATATTCTTGGGGCAAATAACAAACAAATAACTCTGTATAGACATAGGTTTACAGTGTGTGATAATCTGGGAGGGAAAGCACTAGCAGTTGAGAGGTAGGGGAGACTAGGAAACATCTCCTATAGAAGATGACATTTTAGCTGAACCAAGCTAGGTTATTTAGGGATAGCAAGCTAGGGAATCTAGGAGACAGAGTTGAGGAGAGAGAACTTTCCAGGAAGGAGGGCAGCCAGTCAGTATAAAAGCATAGAGAGGGGATAAAACTATTACCTGAAAGAATGAGGTAGCCCTTAGCTGACTTAAATGGCAATTCTGAGGTATTAGATAGAGGGAGAACTATGTCCCCTATTCCCCATGGAAGAAAGGTGCAGTCCTTTAGCAGGGACCTCGAATGAGGGAAACAAGTATTAAATACTTAGTATATGTCTACCTGAAGGGGTTTCAAGATAAGGGGGAGAGGGTAGATAAGGGAATAATGAGTGGATGGTTTTACAAGGTGAATGTCAGTATCAGCTTCTTAGTTACCTTAGTACAGATAACTTTGACCCATGATGAGGACTAGTGACTATGCTGAAAATATCATTTGTGCTGAGTCACATGTTCCTGGAATTTCTCCCACTCATTATCTTTGCTTTACTTTGGGAGATCCACCATGAATTTACTGCTATTGCCACTAGATTGTGATGTCTGATATAGTCTGTCTGAGGGAGAAGTGAAACTAGGATTTCTGACTTTGGTTCTTTAGGGGATTGTTCTGTATTTTTTGGTCTCCTGTTCCAATACTATCTATATCAGGCTTCTAATATCCTTTAGTTCAGAGATGGCCAGTACTGGTGATTAATGGCCCTAAAGTCATTTAAATAGTAAAAGATCCTCTAAAAGATCTGTAGGACCTTGTCACCAAGATATGGGATGGGGTAGGAGCAATATCTAGTTGGGAAGCATGGCAGTAAGACTGGAATGGCTTTGCCACATACACTGATTTTCCCCCAGAAAGTCTTTAAAACATTCTACAGGACCAAAGCTCAAACTATTGGGGTAGTTTCCTTTTCATTAGTAGTTGGAATTTCTTAATCTTGATGGACTTGCCAGTTTCATGGAAGTTGACACACCTTTCTGACTTGGCATACCCTTTAGCAAATACAGCAACAAAGGGAGCTGTGCCTACCAAACCAGTGCTATATCTTTGCTGAATATTATTCCCAGAACACTGCTGGGCAAACTTTTGTTAAGTGATATATGGTAATGTCTAAGTTCGTTACATTCTTGTGTCTAAGCCACTGGTCAGGGCTGATCCAGAACTTACAGGTTCTCCCAAATCTTTCCCAAACCACCAAAGAGATAATGACCTTGCCTTGCCTTTTTTCTCCATTTATTTCATTAGAATTCCTTTCTTTCCTCACTGCCATTATGGCCTCTTTCCATTTGGATATACCAAAGTGTTGAAACCAGCCAAAGATTTTCTCAAATGAATCCTTCAGAATTATAACTGTAATTATGAGCTGATGTGTACTGTGTTTATTAATTCAGTACCTCTTAGCTGCTGCTGGGAGTATTCCCTAATGCCAACTGGAGTCAAAAAAGAAATTGCTACCTCTGCAATTATGTTTCTCCACCCGGTTGTCAATTTAAGATCAAAACAAAATTTTGAATACAGCAAGGCAAAGTGTACTTTTTTTTTCTTTTTAACTAGGTTGTTTAGCTGCTCAGTTAATCTGTAAATGGTGAGAATCTGTTCCTGAGAATAGTTGTAATAGGGTGGAGCCTAGGGCAATTATCTTATACTACTAGCAAGAAATTATTTAGTTAATTATGGAGTAAAGGAATGAAATTTCTATCACCTGAATTCAGTTGCCTCCTAAATGAAATTATGCAAGTTTCCTTTTACCTAGGAGAGAAAAATAATTTTAGAAATAGAGCAATTTAACTTTTTTCTTTGTTTTACTCTCTAATAATGGTAATTACCTCAAATCTTGAAAATATAACTGCTTTCCATTTAGTAAACATCTCCCAGCCCCCAGTCTTTTCATTTGGCACATATGTTTCTCTGTGTTTTTGATGGCATCAAAATTAACTTGGCTGTTTTTATTTAACAGGAACAACTTCAAGTTTTATATCACACATCTTGCCAAAAAATCCTTGGTTTTACCCTGGTGTCTCCAACGATATTAGTGTGACTCTGAAAATACTGTTTTTTAACTGCTGTTGCAAAGACAGCAGAGGGAGCATTAAAAAAAATGGTTCTCACACAAAGGTCCTGTTTTTAAAATTGTCCATACCTGCTGTATATGTTTTTGACCTCTATTTATATTTTCTGTTGAAAGGGTGATCGATGCATTGGTAGGAGACAAACCATCTGTCTCTTAACTTTTTGCAAACAGAATATAATTTTGTGGATGCCATAACTTTGCCTCCTCAATTCAGGACACCCAAATTGTCAGAAGGCAATCTTACCAGAGGAATCAGTGTTTATGGTTACTAGGACATTGGGCTCTCAAATTACAATTATAAATACTTTAGAAAATACACATCATTATCTAGCACACAGTCTTATGTATATGCTGTAGCATAGGAACTCACTTATTTAGAATAAATACAGTAAACATTATATTGCAACTGATATGTCCTGTAACTTTGAAGAAAGGATTTGAATTGAAATGTGAAGCATTTTTCCTCTTTGTATGAGACTGAAAAAATGTTATTTCTTAATTTAGTAATTGGATAGTTAATAGAGTTCTTTGTGATGCTACCATAGAAGAGTGACTACATTTTATTTAATTCTGGGAATATAATTAAAGTGGCGCCCATTGGCATGGTTAGAGTTAAGGCTGTCTCAGCTTTTCCAGCATAAACTCATATTTCAGGTGTTTATACCTTGGCTATTAAAAAATTTATTTCTAGCTAGAGACTTGGCATAATTAAGTGTAGTCTAGGAATAACCTATATATATATATATGCACATATATATGTATATATTTATATATATTTTAAATTTTTAAAGGATAATGAAAAAATTCTGTTTGGCTATTTAAAAAAAACTTCTTTCTTTAACAAATAGCTATGATGTGCTATTTTTCAAAAATGTATGTTAGTTACTACTAAAATGCATATATGTTAGAAAATATAGAAAATGGGGAAATATGCAGTGTAGAAGTGCCTTTTCTCAATCACCTCCCTTATTCTCCTCAACTGTGGAAGCCCAAATAGCTGCTTCAGATTCATTGTAACAAACAAAGCCTATGTCAGAGACTGCAACTGCAGATTTTTGGTGGTATTCTTATTTGTTTGTTTTCACAAATAGTAGAATTGTCACTCCACTGATCTTACTCTGCCTACATAGAGATCCAGCAAAGTAAGTCTTTCCTCAACCCTAATTTCATACTCTTTCTTTTCCTATCTTGTAGCAAAGGAGAGACTTTTGCTTATTATATGCCAAAATTAAATTCATCCCCTTATGCAACCAGTGCCTCTGTATGGGGGCTGCATTTATACAGGCCAGGATATGTATATGGCATTGTTTTCACTCATGATTCAGACTCCAAGCTACTCAAACAAAAACTCTCTGTTGATTGTTTTATGCCACGTTGGTAAATCTTTTATTGTTTTGTTTTGTTATTTGTTTTTTCCCCCCAATTTTTTTTTTTAGTGATTACTGGAGCAAAATAATAGAACTGTATTGAATTTTGGCCGGAGAGTCTGAGTTTTGCAGTAGAACAGCCCCAGTTTAGCTGCAGAGTTTAGGGGGAGCCAGCACCTATCTGCTGAACCCCTGCACATAGCTGGCCAAACTGAGGACTGGGCTGCCTTCTAGAATCTCATTGGCCAGTCCTGTCATTTTGTGTTGAGTTTGTTTCATTGGTAACGCTCATAAAATTTCTCAAAGAGTAAAATGTGACTTTTGTGACAAGCCTAATTGGGAATGAATGTTCTAGGCTTTTTCACCTCATCCAGAATGTACCACTGGGTGGGTGGGTGATGACACATGCAGGTATACTCTGTAACTTTGTTCTTTTATAGGACTTATAGATTTGTAGCTAGGGATAGTGAGTTTTAAGGAATTTCACTAGAACTATAACCAGAGTAGGGTAAATGGAACTGTGTCCAAGGTGTGACTGAATTTAGAAGACACCAAGTTGGCTCTGGATATATGGCGGTAGGGGAGTATATCTGCCATAAGGAATTTAATGAAAAGGGGAAGAAATGACTGAACTACAAGGGTTTCCCAGAAATCAAATTTTATATAAAAGTGTAAAATCTCTATCTACTGCTGCAAATGCCATAAGCCAATCCTTCTGTGTTCAGGAGGATTCAGAGCCTTTCCCCTAAGCCCAAGGTCAGCAGGAGGAAAACAAAATTAGGGCTACTTCTAGGCACCAAGGTTAACTCCATGAGGCCTACAAGAAGGGGGCTCCCTAATTCCACCCTACCCCACACTCACATTGGAGGCAAGACTACTTGGGCACATATTTTTGGCCTTAGGTTAGGTTGATGGTTTAGCTTTTGATCCTACTGCCTTTTTGTTTTAGTGAAAGCTAGAGATTTTATAGGAAGCCTTTCTCCATCTACCTAGTTTTAGGGCTCTCTCTTTCCTATGCATTTCCTTACTGTTTACAAGCAGTGTCTTTCTTTCCTTAGTAGAATATAAGCTTCTTCTTCTTCCTTCTTTCTTCTTTCTTCTTTCTTCTTTCTTCCTTTTTTTTGCTTTTTTTGCTGAGGCAATTGGGGTTAAATGACTTGCCCAGGGTCACACAGCTAGGAAGTGTCAGAGACCAGATTTGAACTCAGGTCCTCCTGACTTCAGGGCTGGTGCTCTAACCACTGCACCACCTAGCTGCCCCAGAATATAAGCTTCTTAAGAAAAGTAATTTTTGACCGAGAGGGGGAGGAGCCAAGATGGCGGAGTGAAAAGGTGACTTTCTGCCTCTCCTCCGATCATCTCTCAAATCAACAATAAAATAAGCCTCCGAACTGATCCTCAAGTCAATGAACTCAGAAATATTTGGGCACAGCTCTCTGGATAACTTCATATCAGGTTAGTCGGACTCGGACAGAGAGATAAATAGACGACAACTGCGCAGGCCGGAAGTGAGGGTGGGACTCAGCTCAGCTCATCGTGGAAGAAATTCCAAACTCCAAATTCCAAACACCTGGAGTTTATCTGAGGCACTCGGGACACTCTGCCCTGATTGGGGGCAGGTGTTCTGGCAGACTTGCCTTGTTTAAGGAGTAATTCGGACTTAGTCCTAGCCCCCACCGGCCCAGCACCTTAAGTCAACTTGCCGAAGTGCCCCAGGGCAAAGCTTTTTGCAGCCACCGCTTTTTTTTTTCCCTACCTTAAAGAGATATTCACACTGTCTAAAAAAAAAAAAAAATATGATGAAGAAGCAAAAGAGAGCTCTCACCATAGACAGCTTTTATCAAGGCAAAGAAACGACCGCAGAGCCAGAGGTTCCTTTAGACAAAAATCCAGAGAACATCAGCCAGGACCATCACTGGTCCCCTTTTCAAAAGGCCTTTCTGGAAGACTGCATAAAGAACCTCAAAAGAGAGCTGGAGGATAAATGGGAAAATAAACTGAAATCAGTGCAAGAAGGATATGATGCCCTGCGAAAGAGATATGAAAAAGACACCAATTTATTAAAAAATAAAATTAGTGAAGTGGAAAAAGAGTGCAAGGAACAAATTGGCCAGTTACAAAAGGAGCTTAAAAAGGTAACTGAAGAAAACAACACTTTAAAAATAAGAATTGAACAAATGCAAGTGAATGACTCACTAAGACTTGAAGAATCAGTCAAACAAAAACAAAAAAATGAAAAATTAGAAGAAAATATGAAATATCTCCTAGGAAAAACAACTGACTTGGAAAATAGATCTAGGAGAGACAATCTAAGGATTATTGGACTTCCTGAAAGCCATGATGAAAAAAAGAATCTAAACACTATCTTCCAGGAAATCCTGAAAGAAAACTGCCCTGAGATTGTAGAATCAAAGGGCAAAATCACCATTGAAAGAATTCACCGATCACCTCCTGAAAGAGACCCCAAAATTAAGACCCCAAGGAATATCGTGGCTAAATTTCAGGACTATAGCACCAAGGAACAGATTCTGCTAGCAGCTAGAAAGAAACAATTCAAATACCGAGGTTCAATAATTAGAATCACACAGGATTTGTCAGCTTCCACACTGAAGGATCGAAGGGCATGGAACCAGATATTCTGAAGGGCAAAGGAACTTGGATTACAGCCAAGAATAACCTATCCAGCTAGAATGAGCATTATCCTCCAGGGAAGAAGATGGTCATTCAATGATATAGGTGAATTTCACCT
>JAJPUD010009519.1:0-62141 GCA_023553655.1 Myrmecobius fasciatus
AAAAAAAAAAAAAACAACACAGGGGTAGCAATCCTGATATCAGATCAAGTAAAAGCAAAGATAGATCTAATCAAAAGAGATAAGGAAGGAAACTATATTTTATTAAAGGGTACCATAAATAATGTAGCAATATCAATATTAAATATATATGCACCAAGTGGTATAGCATCCAAATTCCTAGGGGAGAAATTAAGAGAGATGCAAGAAGAAATAATCAGCCAAACTATACTAGTGGGGGATCTCAACCTTGCTCTCTCAGAATTAGATAAATCAAACCACAAAATAAATAAGAAAGAAACTGGGGAGGTAAACCAATTGTTAGAAAAGTTAGGCATGATAGATCTTTGGAGAAAATTAAATGGAGATAGTAGAGACTTTACTTTTCCTCAGCGGAACATGGAACAAAAATTGACCACGTATTAGGGCATAAAAACCTCAAAATCAAATGTAGAAAGGCAGAAATAGTAAATGTATCTTTTTCAGATCATGATGCAATAAAAATCACATGTAATATAAGGCCAGGAGAAAACAGAGCACAAGTTAATTGGAAATTAAATAATCTAATCCAGAAGAATGAATGGGTGAAAGAGCAAATCATAGACACAATCAATAATTTCATCCAGGAAAATGACAATAATGAGACAACATACCAAAATTTGTGGGATACGGCCAAAGCGGTTATAAGGGGTAACTTTATATCTCTAGATGCTTATTTGCATAAAACAGAGAAGGAGAAGATTAATGAATTAGGGTTACAATTAAAAAAAAACTAGAAAAAGAGCAAATTAAAAACCCTCAATTAAATATCAAATTGGAAATTCTAAAAATAAAAGGTGAGATTAATAAAATTTAAAATAAGAAAACTATTGAATTAATAAATAAAACTAAGAGTTGGTTTTATGAAAAAAACAACAAAATAGATAAACCTTTAGTTAATTTGGTAAGAAAAAGAAAAGAGGAAAATCAAATTGTTAGTCTCCAAAATGATAAGGGAGAACTTTCCTCCAATGAAGAGGAAATTAGAATAATAATTAGGAGTTTCTTTGCCCAACTTTATGCCAGTAAGTTTGATAATCTAAATGAAATGGAGGAATACTTACAAAAATATAGATTGCCCAGGTTAACAGAAGAGCAAACAGAACAGAAATTTTTTTAATTATTTAAATAGCCCCATATTAGAAAAAGAAATAGAACAACCTACTAACCAACTCCCTAAGAAAAATTCTCCAGGGCCAAATGGATTTACATGTGAATTCTACCAAACATTCAAAGAACAATTAATTCCAATACTACACAAACTATTTGAAAAATAGGGACAGAAGGTAAACTACCAAATTCCTTCTATGATACCTTTATGGTGCTGACAGCTAAACCAGGTAGGGTAAAAACAGAGAAAGAAAACTATAGACCAATTTCCCTAATGAATATTGATGCAAAAATTTTAAATAAGATATTTGCAATGAGATTTCAGAAAGTCGTTCCCAGTATGGTACACAATGACCAAGTAGAATTTATACCAGTAACATAGGGCTGGTTCAATGTTAGGAAAACTATCAGCATAATTAATTAATAACCAAACTAACAAAAACCATATGATTATCTCAATAGATGTATGTTAGGAGCCAGCACCCAGATGGGGCCCCTTCCCCCGTGAGAAAACTACACCCCCAGGGCCTCAGTACCAGGAACCAACCTACAGAAATTCCTCAAGAATGTTTTAACACCAGATGTCCTAACCGATGGAAATCCCCTACACTCCTCCCTTATACTCCCGCATTTTTTCTAAAGAATATATACTGTACCTACACACAATAAACTCAGACCTTGACAACGGCTTGCTTGGTCTCACCTCTTTCTCTCGCCCATTACCGCTTCAGGCTGGGTTCCCCTCGGCCCCTCGAATAACTTAGTCCCGCTGGACCGGGCAGATGTAGAAAAAGCATTTGATAAAATTCAAAACCCATTCCTATTAAAAACACTAGAGAGTATAAGAATAAATGGGCTTTTCCTTAAAATGATTAGTAGTATCTACTTAAAACCATCAGCAAGCATCATAAGTAATGGAGACAAACTAGAACCATTCCCAATAAAATCAGGAGTGAAACCAGGCTGCCCACTGACACCATTACTATTTAATATTGTATTAGAAATGTTAGCTTTGACAATAAGAAAAGAAAAAGAGATAAAAGGAATCAGAGTAGGTAATGAAGAAACCAAATTATCACTCTTTGCAGATGACATGATGGTATAACTTAGAGAACCCTAGAGACTCAACTGAAAAACTACTAGAAACAATTCACAACTTTAGCAAAGTTGCAGGATTCAAAATAAATCCACATAAATCATCAGCATTTTTGTATATTACCTACAAAGTTCAGCAGCAAAAGATACAAAAAGAAATTCCATTCCAAATAACGGATGATAGTATAAAATATCTGGGAATCTATCTGCCAAGGAAAAGTCAAACTATACGAACTAAACTACAAAACACTTTCCACACAAATAAAATCAGACCTAATCAACTGGAAAAACATTAAGTGCTCATGGGTAGGCTGAGCGAATATAATAAAACTGACAATACTACCCAAAATAATCTACCTATTTAGTGCCATACCAATCAAACTCCCAAGAAATTATTTTATAGATCTAGAAAAAATAGTAGCAAAGTTCATTTGGAAGAACAAAAGCTCCAGAATTTCAAGGGAATTAATGAAAAAAAAAAGGCAGATGAAGGTGGCCTTGCTGTCCCAGATCTAAAACTATATTATAAAGCAGCGGTCATCAAAACCATTTGGTACTGGCTGAAACATAGAGCAGTCAATCAGTGGCATAGGATAGGATATCAGGACACTCTAGGCAATAACTTTAACAATTTAGTGTTTGATAAACCCAAAGACCCCAGCTTCTCAGATAAGTACTCACTATTCGGCAAAAACTGCCTGGAAAATTGGAAACTAGTGTGGAAGAAATTAAGGCTGGACCCACACCTAACACCGTACACCAAGATAAGATCTAAATGGGTTCATGATCTAGATATAAAGAGTGATATTATAACCAAATTAGAGGAACATAGGATAGTTTACGTCTCAGACCTATGGAGATGGAATAAATTCATGTCCAAAGAAGATCTGGAACTCTTAATTGAACACCAGATAGATAATTTTGATAATATATATTAAGTTAAAAAGTTTCTGTACAAATAAATTAATACAGACAAGATTAGGGGGGAAGCATCAAATTGGGAAATCATCTTTACATTTAATGGTTCTGATAAAGGCCTCATTTCTAAAATATATAGAGAATTATCTCATTTATAAGAATTCAAGCCACTCCAATAGATAAGTGGTCAAGGGATATGAACAATTTTCAGATGATGCAATTAAAACCATTTCTAGTCACATGAAAAGGTGCTCCAAATCACTATTGATCAGAGAAATGCAAATTAAGACAACTCTGAGGTACCACTACATACCTGTCAGATTGGCTAAAATGACAGGAAAAGATAATGATGAATGTTGGAGGGGATGTGGGAAGGCTGGGACACTGATGCATTGTAGGTGGAACTGTGAACAGATGCAGCCATTTTCATTACCACTTAATTCATAATTACCCAAGGTAAGCAGAAGTGAATCCCATAAATCCCAAAGAATTTAAAGGTTTTATCATATGTTCCTCTTTTTTTCCAGTTACTTCAGGAAGTATGTCCCTTTGTATTGAGAAAACTACTTGTCTGAAATGGGTATTGCTTTTTCTAGACCAGAAGAGAATGGAGACCACTTTAAAGTTTTATTAGTTTCACTGTGCTTCATTCATCCTGTTTGTCAGAGTGCTATTAGAGTGCAATTACTTGATGAATTCCATTGAAGCAGGGAAGAAAATGCTAAATGAGAGTCACTTAGTTGCAACTTAAAAATCTGATCTCATTTCATACTGGAGTCCTTGCTGTAGCAGAAGCAATTGTTATTGAAGCAACTTATTAAGCTATAAAGTTGTGAAATCTCTGCTGTGTGAGGTTAGGAAATTCCAAATGTCTTTTCCCCAAAAGATATGACAATTAATTTCATGGTTCATAAAAGTGATCATTTCATGGAGTTTGTAATTTCTTGACCCGATTCCTAATATTAAAGTGAAAATAACAGAAATATCCCTTCTTTTTTTCCAAAACACTTTTAACCACCAAGGGGAACTGCTGACCATTTGCCAGATCTTATTTAACAATAAGAAACAGGTCTTGCACTTCCCTAGTTGTGTTACACACATGCCAGAGGATATTTAGGAGTTCTTTACTTCTCAGAGAACAAGATATCAATATACTTTCTGGATAGTTGTTCTTGAGTCATTAGGATAAAATCTGTGCATTTATTCAAAGTATTCTTCTGTCTCTGCCTTCAAGCCCTGGGAGACACCACCCTTCCCTGGAGTATTTCATTTCAATAGACATAAAATATAATTATAATTGCAAACTTTAAAGTGCTACTAAAGTACTTAATATATATTTCATCATTTGATTCTCACAATAACTGTTAGTCAGGTGCTACTATCTTCATTTTTCAGATGAGGAACTGAAGTTGAAAGAGATTTAATAGACGTCCAAAGGTCACACAGTTAGACTGAGCAATCTATAAACACTTGTTGAAACACCTATTGTATGTAAAGTTCTACACTAAACACTGTGGATACAAAGATAAATTTTAACATATTTTTTGCCTTCAAGGACAAAAAAATTGAAAAGAGATGGAGGAGTACTTGGGGTAGCAACATGGAAAAATCTTATAGCTTGGGATGGAAAATGACTTGGCCATTCCTTTTCAAGGTCTGAGGCAGGATTTGAACTCGCATCTTCCTGATTTCAATCTGCCATCTACCTAGCAGCCTTAATGAGCATGATGTAATGAAATTGACACAAAAGCATGTGATTGATATAGATACAAAGATTGAGTCATAAAGAGAGAGAGAGAAAGAGACACACAGAGAGAAAGAGACAGACCTGAAGACTCATATTCCTGTGAGTTCAAATTTGGCCACAGACACTATGTAATCAAGTCACTTAATACTATTTACCTTAGTGTTAGAAATAATTTTCTGAATCCCCCCCAAAAGACAAAATAAATGAACAGACTCAAGTGAAGCAGCTTAAACTTTTATATGATCCTGCAGGAAGTAGGTATGGAAATTCTGTATTAGTTCACACATCAATAGGAAGGAAGAACAAGTTTTTATACTCTTAAGATTAATTGTACTTCTCCCTTAAGAATCCTTATTGGTCAGAACTTTTTCTGGGTTATAACACTTCCTTATACACCCTCTATATACACTCCTTAATGTTCCTCCTCCCTGATCATACATCCCATGTTATGTTAATGAAATCTAAGCACTTTTTTGGAGAAGAGAAGCCAATATTAGTAAGACTAATTAAGCATGCATAAGATTAATCTAGATTCAGAATTTGCATTCAACAAGCACAGACTTAAAGGGATTGATACAATTCTATTACTGTTCAGAATCTTGATTCAAACAAGACATAAGGGAAACATAGCATAAAAGTAATACACAATTAATAAACACAGTGATCACCATAACAATAAAGACAATATGACAAACGACATCCATCATGCATCATGACCACTCCAAGGAAACACCAACTGCTGAATTTTTTGGCGGGGAGAATTCCTGGTCACAGCCAGAGTCCTGGAATGGGAAAAGGTCCCAAGCAAGTTGTACAGTCTTTCCTAGATGAGATTCTCAAAGCCTCTTAGCCAGTAAAAACCCCTTAGTGGACAAGAACAAAGAAAGCACTATATTAAGTATTCTCATTTGATACGTGACTCTTGCAATGAAGCAGCCTTCCAGCTGCAGGATATTCCATCTTAAGGGACCCACCAAGGAAAATATGTGTTTATTCCTTTAGGATGACTGTGTTTACTCAGGGAATTGGTCATATTTCCAAGGCAAACAGGTCAGCAATAAAGGAAACTGTAATCAATGCACAAGGAGGGTGCCGTTTCCTTTTTATGTTCCCCAGCACGCCAACAGATAAATGCAAACACATTCTCACATTCTCAGCAAAAAGTTACACAAAAGACAGCCAAAACTAATTAGGATTTCTTACAATTTGGCCCTAGGATTGAACATGTTTCCAATTGGTCAAATAAAACAACAGGGCTTCAATTTATCATGAATAATCATTTATGCAGCTTGTTATCTAAAAGCAAATAAAACAACAGGGATTCAATTGATCGTGAACATCCACTTATAAATAGTAAAAGCTTATAGTTTAGAAGAAACCACAGTTGAAAGACAATTCATAATACAATATCCCCATCAGAGAACAAAAACACTGAAATGATAGGGTATAGATATAAGTGTTTTATATTAATCCCCATCCTAATACTGAGGAAAACAATATTTTTCAGGTCTCGTGTATCCAATGTGCAAGACTGTGAATATTATATAGGTTGATTTCAATGACACTTGCTTATTAACATAAATACATTAAGTATTTGGGATCATGCACATTCCTCCTTCTGTAGCTAATAAGTAATATGAAGTTATTTGATTATTAAGAATGAAAAACTACGGAATCTAGGGATTCTTGGAGGTTGTGTAAGCCTTAGGCAATGTCATTTTTAAGTTAACAGTTACAGTTTACATTGGTTAAAACAACTTCATGATGTATATATCCTACTTGTAGCATCTAAATGGTTAGCAATAACCTTCATTGCCTCCCCAGTATAATTTATTCAATAATGGTTATCCACCAGAATAGGAATGATCTAGATCTAAAACTAATCGGATTTCCCTTGACTTAATTTTTCCCCATTTATACTTGCATTCTTGTTCAAATGCCAGGGTAGAAGGAATAGTCAGGTTGGATCAGTGCACAAATGTCCCCTTAGTTCTCAGGCAAACTACATTCCTCTACAATATCACCCAAGGTTTGCCGGAAGTATGTTCATCCCTGAGAAAGAGTTCTCAGTTACATTCCAGACTTGGATAACAAAACACTGAGATTCTTCCAGGATCATTATTTTGGGAATTCACTCTCATGTTTCTCCACACCCAAAGGGAATAGTACTATCTGGGTGATGGGGCAACCAGTAGCAAAGGCAGTGAGATTGCTTTTGTTCAGACCCTTTACAGAGTACTTTACCAATTCTACCTAGGTGTTGGTGTCTTTCATTTACTTTAAGTTCTTGACTTTCCTCATGGTTTAAGAACCATTATTCTAAATCTTTATACCTTTTACACCTATTATATATTACATATGTTCAACTTACACTTTGATCTGCATTTTCTAGACATCCAGAACTTGTAACAAAACAACCATTATTCTAAATTGTGCCGGCCGTTCTAGAAAATCCTTTTCATCAGGGCACAAATACTCATTATAATTACTTGTTCTGTGGCTAGTTATGTCAATATACATTCTAAAATTTGACAAACATTAAGCTGAATTGGTATATCCTTTTTCACAGTGATAGTTACCCAAATCTTAACCCAATATTTCCCATCCTATGAAGCCCAAAGTCCTTTGTGGGAATGGGGAGATGCTTTCAGTTTCTGAAACTACTTCTTGCTGAGAATGGACATTGATCTGAGTCTTCCTACAGCTTTCCATTTTTGGGGATAGGGTGGGATAAGCTGAAACAGATTGAAGCATCTAGTGAGTTGAGTCAGGTCCCCGAAGCTGGTCGATGCAGCTGACCAAACTCTAGGATAAAACAAATCTAATAAACAGAATTAGGGTAATCTGAGATAGAAAGACAAGCCCACAAGAGCAGCTATAAAATACAGAGAGAGAGACGACTATACCACAGGACACAGTACAAATGTTAAAAACGTTTCAAGTTTAGTTTCAATAAACAATAAAATTACAGTTAGATTACACAGAGAGTTGTATTAGTTGTTCTTGCATTATTTTAAAACCATTAAGGACCTTATTTCATACAGACACATAAATTTAGTAACAGAAAGATGACTAGGTCAAATATTCATTTATCTAATCATTTAGGATATAATGACTGACTACATATTTTCAGATTGAAAATAGCAAGATATTACATAATTGAATTGTGCTCATGGCTTCTATTGACAATTTGCTGTGATTATAGAATTTGCTTTTAGGAAATAAAAGCAGAAACATGATTATAATATCATAAAATATCATGAATATAATATCATGAATATAATATCATCCCAGGCTGAAGCCTGGGAGCACACACATGATAGGATAAATGTCCTTAGCTCAGTTCTATAGCCAATCATGCATCAATAATGCACCTTATAGACAGACTCAGGAATGATCAAGTGGGTTCTTATTCAAAGAAAGACAACTGGGAAACTGAGTCAGAAGGATCCCACCTTAAGTGGAGACCAAGGATGTCCTCCCAACTTCTGTCCAGCTACAGACCTGTAACAATTCAGTCACACTCCTCTGAGTAGTTATTTTTTCTCAATCATTCTCAAATTTAAAACTCAAAAAAAAATGTTACAATACCAAGAAATTTCATCTCAGTAGCAAGTTTCACCAGAGGCTTCAGATCTGTATTTTTAAAAAATTTTGGGGAGGGTGTGGGGGAGAAGGGGAACAGATCCAAGATGATGGAGAACAGACACAGCTTTCCCTGATGACCTACCTCAAACCAACAGCAGGTTAAACCTCTGAATTGATTTTGGAGTGACAGAACCCACAAATATTTGGAGCACAACACATTTCCAGAAGAAGATACTTTGGAAGAACTTCACAACAGTGTTTCAATCAAGCAGGGGGAGAGGCTGCCAAGCCCAGACCACAACACAGGGAGCTCAAGGTAAGGGGCTGGGGTGGAGACCCAGAGCCTTGCAGTGTCCACACTGCAGGGAATCTTCTGTGAGGTTCTTAGGCTACTCTGTCCTGGTTGGAAGTGGGTGATCTAGCAAATTTGCTGTAAAACACCCAAAAGCAAATACAAAAGGCAAATTGTAAGCCATTGAGCCCTGAAGAATGCAGGACCTGGCCACAATTACCCAGCACCAGAAGTCAATCAGCAGAACTGTCCCAGGGCAAACTAAAGTGGCTGTTGACCCTTTGCCTTAAGAGCAGACTTCAACCATTAAGAAAATGAGCAAAAAAATCAAAAAACTCTGACCGTGGACAGCTTTTATGGAGAGAGTGAGAGAACGACAATGAATCTGAAATTCTGAGGTTCCTACAACCAAATCAACTCCAGATGAAGGCCCTAAAGGGAGATATGAGCTGGTCCCCATTTCACAAGGTTTTCTTGGAAGATTTCAAAAAGGATCTTAAAAGAGAGTTAGAAGAAAAATGGGAAAAGGAAATAAAATCTTTGCAAGAGGGTATGAAAAAAGGAAAAACAAAAATTATCTGAAGAAAATGCCTTATAAACAGATATGATTAAATGGGAAAAGCATATAAATTTTTACAAAATATATTTGATGGAATGGAAAAAGTATATAAGTCCTTACAAAACAGACATGAAAAAGAAACAAATTCATTGAAAAACAGAATTTGTGAAATGGAAAAAATGCAATGAACAAAACAACTCATTTAAAAATTTAATTGGTCAGGTGGAATAGGATTGTATCACAGGACAAACCAGGCAATAACTATAGCAGTCTAGTGTTTGATAAACCCAAAGACCCCAGCTTTTGGGGAAAGTACTCACTATTTCACAAAAACTGCTGGGAAAATTGGAAACTAGTATGGAAGAAATTAGGGTTTGACCCACACCTAATGACCACCACATGCCAAGATAAGATCTAAATGGGTTCATGATTTAGATATAAAGAGTGATATTATAAGCAAATTAGAAGAATATAGGAAGGAAAGGCTTAAGTCAGAGCACTCCACATTTACTGCCTCATATTCCAACTGAGTTAAAATGAAACCATGAAATCATGCAATTTTCAATTCCCCATTTCAGGTAACTTTTGATTAAATTCTTTTTTTTTTTTGCTGAGGCAATTGAGGTTAAGTGACTTGCCCAGGGTCACACGGCTAGGGAATTGATTAAATTCTTTTGGAAGTTTTCAGGAGTGATAAATTGTCACCTCTTTCTTTTTTGTATGGAAATTTCATATTCCATATCAAGCTTATAATTCTATACATATTAGTTGCACTAGTTTTTAAATACCTTCATAAAACAAAACATAAACTGTATAATACAAAGCAATAAGACACTTTATACAAACATGTGACCTTGCAAAATTGAGTAAATTTTCAGAGAAAACATTTAAATTTTCAGTAGTAATACTTTAATATTTGCACAAAAATTTCTAAGATCTTGTGCCTAAAATAAATTCACAATTTTAGCACCCACCAATTAATAGTGATTGCTTATACAATTGTAATAATAAAAGATTCATCACAGAAAATTCACAATTCATCTTCATATCTAAAGAGATGGTCTTAAGCTCAACATTCCTGATATAAAGCTAATCATTCTTCGTAACAAACTTGTAGATTATTAGTAAACTCATTCTTCACTGGGACTTGCATAACTCAAGCAATTTCTTTTCTCAGGGAATCATCTTCCTCACAAGATAGTTTTAAGAAACCTAACAAGTTTACACTTTAAGAGGAATTTCCAGGGATTCCAGGAAAAGGCCCTGGTTGCTGCTTTCCCAGATGCAGAATGCTCCATATCTCAAGGGATCCACCAAGGAGAATTTGTTCATTCCTTTAGGATGACTCCATTTCTTCAGGGAATTTCCCAGGTTTCCAAGGGAAACTTATCAATGCACTTATATTTCCTGGCATTCCATCAGATAACTGCAAGCATGTTCTCATGTTCTCAGCAAAAAGTTACACAAAAGACATGGCTAAGATTCAATAGACTTACTTACAGTATGCACAGTAGTAAGAGCACTGTGACTAAAGTTTGAAGGGGGGGGGTTGAATGCCTGTCACATTTTGTGGTCTTTGAATTACTGATGAGTCACAGTCCAGGGTCTATTCCAAACTTTATGTCCAGTTGATGAATGTGGAGCAATAAAAACTCTTATCTGTTCATGCTTATCTGCCTCCTGCAGAACCTTCATCCTGACTTTGTGTTTGAATAAATTATTTTGTGACTACAAGCCTTACTGCTGGCCAAGATCGAATAGATCACTGGTTTGACACTCCCTTCCCCAGTTCCTTATCTTTGTAGCCAAATTACAACAACTGTAGAAACAGAACATTGCCTTCCCACTATTACTCACATCAATTTACTCTTCTGTAAAATGATCTGGAGAAAGAAATGAATGACAGTCCATTCCAGTATCCTTGCCAAGAAAACTCTAAATGGGGTCATGAAGAGTTGGACAGGACTGAAGGAACTAAAAAACAATATGCTGAAAAGAGTTGGACACAGCTGAAATGAATATACAAAAACAGTATTTATGTCTATATCTACCCAGAGAGAGAACATATCCAATTTAGAGATGTGATTCAAACCCAAGAGTTCTAGGAATATAGTTCAGGTAGACTACCCCCATCTAAGTTTTCTAACTGCTTTATACTTAAGGTCCACTAGATCACTATGCACTTAGCAGGAAAATGCAGACCCTGGGTACTGATTTCTTCTCTACTTCCTTCATTCAGTGCTCTATTGCTGGCTGAGACCTTGAATCTTGCTTTCCAACTACTTCTCAGAATTGTTGGCTTTTCACTGAAAATGTGTAAGACCCCAAACACACTTCGTGGCTTGTTTATTAATAGTGGAGCAATGGAGTAGACTCAAGCGTTGGCCCAGACAAGAAAAGTCTTCCCCTCATGTCCTATACCCTTTGTATCTCTTGTGCTATTCTTGAATTCTTTACTTTTTGTGTCTGCTTGCCACCTTTGCCATCTAAGGTAGTTGCTCCAACACCCAATTGTTCACTCCTTTTCCTTCTTGCTTATAGTCTAGTATGTTCTTGCCTCATTAGTCATGTTAAGGAGGCGGTCAAGGTGGGGTTCTATAATTACATTTTGAATGCACAATTTCAGTTCTATTGATAAAGCATTTTTTTGTTTTTGTATGTTTCACTGTTTTTTGATTTATTACTTTGGTTTTTAGATGGTTTTTCCTGACTCCTGGAGAAAGGGGCCAGATCTACTATCAAAAATATCTGTACCAAACTTCATTCTTGTTCAGCAAATAGGTATAAGATTATCTATACTGCTTAGAAAACAATATCCAGAAAGGCTTCACACAGAAAACTCACAGTATATTCAAGGAAGACTAGAATGTCTGATATGAGAGCTTCTAAGTCTTTTCCACCTTGGTGTCCACCTGATCCACCTGTGGCTCCAAGAAACTGTAGTATGGCCAGTGGTCACACCACAATAAACCATTTTGGCAGATGAGCTAAACAAGTTTGAGGGTAAATTAAGGATCTCAAACCCATCAGTGAGTTTGGGGGCAGAGGGCATCTACCTCAAGCATGTGAAGATTTCCTCTGGTGTAATGAGTGGATGAGAACAATTTGTTCCAATGAAAGCAGCTGACGCAGGCTCAATGGAGTGCTTAGAGCTTGGTTAGACATCAAAGATGCCATTGTCATCCACAGCATCTGAAGCCATTATCAGTCATCCTGACTCTGTCCTGCCACTATACCGTGACAACTTTACAAGAGTTAAGGCCAAAATCTTTGTGCAACTCTGCCTGTCTTAAATCCAATTTATACATGAATCACAAGACATCACCCAAAACCATTTGACCATTTTTATATCTCAAAGATCTATAGCAACAGGCAAGTGATGAAATAGTAGGTGCAGATACACCGGGAGCTATAGTTACAATCCTATACACAGGAGACACTTTCACAGGAAGCAGCAATGGGAGTCAGCAGCCCCCTTGGTGTCTGAGCAGCCCTTTAAGGATTGTACTGTTCACCTCCAGGTATGAGGAAGGGGCTAAAAGAGATGCCCGACAATGTTTGTTTACTTAACCCAGTCTTGATTAATGTGACAGGTAAGGATTCTACCCTACAGGAAACACAAAAAATGTACAAAAACTTCTGCAAAGATGGTTCCAATCACCATCAATACATGGAATGTGCACACAATTATGAATAACACAAAATCCAGCAGGCCTGAAAGACCAACAGCTCTTATTTCAAGAGAACTCAGCAGATATTACATCCAAAAACATCCTTGAGTGAAACAAGGGCTGGCAAATGAAGACCAGCTTAATGAAATCAGAACTGGATACACGTTTTTCTGGAGTAGCTGCAGCTAAAGGGAACACTGTGAGGCTGATTTAGGTTTTGCAATCAAAAATGGTCTAGTCAACAAACTTGTGTGCCCACCAAAGGAGTGAACAGGCTCATGACAACGTAGTTGCCACTTGCAGGAAAATACCACATCACCATCAATGCCCATTCTCCCACCATGATGGAAGTAAAAGAAAAATTTTATGGAGATTTGGAGACCTGTCATCAATGTGCCAAAAGAGAGCAAATTTATAATTCTGGGTGTCTTTAATGCTAAAGTATCAAACACAGCATGAAGTCTTTGGAAGGAATGGAGTTGGAAAAAGCAACATCAATAGTCACTTACTTCTGAAGACTTGTGCATCTCATGGCCTCATCATCAACCTTATCTCCCATTTACATAAATGCAATAATACATATGCAAATACAGACACACACCTGTAGCAAACAATGGCATTTGATATACTGTGATTATAAAGAGAAGAGACAGGCTATGAGAGTGATGAAGGCAATATATGTGGCAGGGCACTGAACTGATAACGTATCCTCTCCAAGTTAAATATTGTTCAACAAAAAATAATGACCCCCAAGGCAAAATGACTACCAGAAGAATTAATATCAAGAAATTAGAGGCTTCCCTGATCAATAACGGTTTTTTGCTAGCTTAGAGTTTCCCTGTTGAACCAACAAACAGTTGACAACAGTGGAGCAGAAAAATAGTGAGCAGCTTTCAGAGATTTGGTATATAACACTGCATTTGCTAATCTGAATCAGAACATCTGCAAACAAAGATTGACAATGAAAACAATGGGGAAATTCAGAAGCTATCACTGAAAAACATTTTACCACAGGATTTACTAGCAGGATAGTTCATTCACCTCTAAGATTTTTATTTCATTCCATCTAAAGTACAAGTAAAGCTTAGAGAGACACAGAATGGTTTGTTTAATAGGGAGGCAAATGAGAATCAGTTTTATGTTGATAGTAACAATTCAAAGCACTTTTATGATGCCCTGAATACTATTTATGTGCCAAAGATCTATGGTGTATCTTAACTAATCAGTATTGATAGAGTCACACTGATTAGTGATAAGGACATGATTCTAGATTAGTGGGCTGAAGCCACTGACAATTTACCTCTGTTTTAAGTCAATTCTCCCCAGCTGAAATTCCAACTGAAGAAAAGGTTTTGAATTTGAGTTGTCTCAGGAATATTCTGAAGATCACCTGGCAGGAATAAGATATCATACACTAAGTTCCTTTCTCAAACTAAACTCCCAAGCATTCAAACTCTACTGCAGAGAGTGCAACTCCAAGGGGCTGGCCATATTGTTAAAATGTCAAACATATGCTTTGTAGAAGGCCAGGAAGTAAGTCCAAAAAATAAGAGTCTGTTCAGGTTTTGAAATCAACTCCCTGTTAAGACGTTACAGTATTTTGGTTTAATAAACATTTGTAAAGCCATACCTGTTCAAAAGCTTGATAAAAAATTCCTGTAGCTGAAATAAAATGCAAACTCAACTATACAATAGATCAAAGATATACCTTTGAACCTAGCATAGGAAAAGGCATTCCACTGTACAATAGATCAAAGACATTTAGGAGAATGTATCAAAGACATTGTATAATAATTTCTGCTCTGATGAACATCACAATTGTTTACAATTTTGTCAAAGTCCAGACTACTTTTGCATTTCATTGAATAGGATTTTTGTTAAAGTGAATACAAGAATAATAAAGTGTGGATTGTGTATTGACTCTAAAAACATTGGAAGCATATAATTCTGACTCTCAGATCAATAAATTTGAAGACTGCACAGCCTTTGGTTCTTGGTCACTCACTGGAGCTGGACTCTGACAATGCTTGACAAAAAAAGACTTTTATGGAGAACTCACACAGGGCAGATGCTCACCTGGTGGTCAGAAAAAGTTTCTCTTAAGAATTTTTCAGTTGATTGTCCCACATGGGAGATAGCTGCACAGGACTGCCCAGCATAGCATGTTCTTATGAAATGTTGTGCTCTATGAGCAAAGCAGAATTGAAGTATGCCCAAAAGAAACTTGAGATCCAAATTTGGAAAATTTCACAAATGTTCTCATGGACTATTTATATCTAACTAGTGGTCAAGCATTCTGAGCTTCTATTGGTCTGATCAGCCACAACTGGACACAATTGTAACTTGACTAACATACTGATGTCATTTTGGTCCTCCTAGGGAACAAAGGACAGTGACCAACTAGGATTTGAGAAAGACCTTTAAGGATATTTAGTATTTGGATATGAAGAGATAGGAGAAGAGAATATCCTAAGCCCATGGTATTATTTATATGGCAACAATATCTAAATAAAAAACCTTTTCCCCAGTTTCTTCCTTTTTATGTATAAAAATATATTTAGTATTATTTGTTTGTATTATACTTATTATTTAGCATTATTTACATGTAAAAACCATTTTTAACATTTGTTTTCAAAATTCTCCTTTCCCAAGCCACCATTTGAGAAGAAAAGCAGTTCGAGGTTATGCATGTCTAAACATGCAAAACGTTTCCATAAAACAAAAAAATACAAGAAAAATAATAAAAGTTAAAAAAATGTATGTACTTCAATCTGTATTCAAATACCATCAGTTTTTTCTCTGGGGATGGATAGCATTTTTCATCATAAAATCTTCAGTTTCTTTGATCCTTATATTGCTGAAAATAGCCTAGTCATTCACAGCTGATCACCTTAAAATATTGCTGCTACTTTGTTGTAAAGAGCTTTTGATTAGAGATTAGAGGGCCTCAGTTCAACCACTTACAAGATAAAATCAATAAGTTTCCTTAGTTCTTTATATCTTACTTCCCTTACCTATAAATTAGACCACTGGCCTGCACAGCCTTTAAAACTATTCCTAGATCTTGAGTCCATACAAAAACAAGATTGCAGGCCAGATATGGTACAACATAACAGAGCAACCCTAGTACTAGTATACTAAAAATATTATTTTCTCTACCTTCCACCTCCCCACAAGTAAAAAGAAGGATAAATAAATTCTTGTAACATGAACAAAAAGACATTCTCACCATACACACAAAATTCATGAAAACACTGGTCACCCAAGTCAGAGAGATATAGTACAAATAAGTGGTTCCCATTTAGTTGTTCAATGTTCTGCAAGGTTTGTGTTAAAAATCCTTTAATGAACCCATAAGCAACGAATAACTGTCCAGTGATACTACAAATATATTTTTCCTCTAACAAACATCTAAATGTTTGAAACATTATAGGTTTGCTTCTGTAAGTGACTAAAAATCATCCTGATCATATGCATAATAATTCTGGTGCCACTGCAGTGATTTCATCAAACCGACTGCTTCTGAGTAGTTTCTCAACCTATTATCGAATTGCCTCCAAAATTCTCCAAAAATTCAACATTCAAATATGAGCCAATTCCCAAAGAACAGTTGTGAATGGCTTCATTTGCAGGCTGTACACTTTGCCAATTATTCCCTTAGTCTCCTCTGTTACCCTATAATTATATGTCATTAGCTATAATCACACGAACAAGGTATAAATTTTTGCATTCTTGTAGAATAAATATTAGATTGCTTGAAAACCATAGTTTCAAGGTGGTGTGGGATGCCTATCACGGGCCATCCCAATTGCTCTACAGAAACAAACCTTATATTGACCCTCATTTGAAGTAAAGGCTATTTTCTGATTTAAATCTATTCTCTGCTTGTGTTAATATTCTTTAATCTGACAGATTTTCTAATGAACTGGTTGACAACACTGGCCAGTTATTCAGTGGAGTTTCTATGAGGGCATAAATGGTGTGCCAATGGCAGAAAAGGTTGGTTCAGATATAAACATATATATAAAGGTTGGTTTATTTATAAACATATATATGTATATAAACATTTTTAAAAGCAATGTATGCAATTGAACTTTAAGTACATTATTTAAAATGGAAGTTATCAGACTTTAGAAAAGTAAATATTTTAAATCATAGCTAACCACTCACTTTTGTTGACTAGTTGACTAAAGATAAAGTGAATTTTTATCTTACAAGAGTTTGTAAAATTCTATCATTTTCTTCTACAAATTGTGTGAGCAAGCATTTTCACTCTATTCACAAATTGAAATCTATCTGGTGCCTAGCTAAAATATTGTAAACCATTGTTAAAATTAAAAGTCCACATCATTTTTAGGTGTGTGAGTGTGTGATACACATATATATCATTGTTTTGTTTTGTTAACCATCTTCCAAGTTTTGATTTATTTCATTTAAAGTGTTATTTTTATTCAACAAAACGTACAAAATAAAGATACTTAATATGAAGTCTTATAGATAATAAGCATATAAAATCTTCCTGGATATCTTTTAACTCTTATAAAATGTCTCATAAAATATTTAAAATTTTATGAGTTTCATAAATATAGGTAGTTTACATGTAATTTATTATAAAACATATTATGGTTATAGTCTATTATGTTATTCTATTATGTATATATATGTCACATATAATTATATAATGCAAATTTTAGTTTGGAACTTTTGTTTTTACCAGAAGTTATCATATATATTAGATTATTAGCAATAAATTAAATTTCTCTGGAGGTTTTGCAACACTTTTTTTGGTATTGAAAAGGGTGTGTAGAACAAAAAAACATGGTGAATCATAGGATTAAAGGAGACTCTGTTTTTAAATTTGAGGGAACCTCATTTAGTATTTTCTGCTTATCCCATACCTGAAATATATATTAAAGAGTTAGCCACCAATAAAAAGCTTTGGAAGATGCTAATAACAAAGAAGGAGAATAGAATCAGGGCCAGAATAATGCGTGGGATAAGGAAAAAGTTTCAAAGCATTTCATCAGGGAAGGGATTTCTCAGGAGATCTGTAGATACACATTATAGGACTTTATGCAGAAAAAGAATTCCTCTTGTTATGTTCCTATCAAACTTACTATTCTATACACTTGCCCTTCAGTTTCTCATAAAATTCCAAAAGGTTCTTACCCTCCATACTGCTGATGTACCTTTTTCAGATTATTCCTTCTGCCCTACTGCTGAATCTTCCATTATGTGTTGTCTATAGCAATTAGGATATATTAGTTCTTTGACAGGTATTTTCTTACATTTCTATGTGTTTACCCAGGTTAGCAGTCTTTAGCCTATCATTAATACTTAATATTAGTTTATCATTCATTAATTCAAGAAGGCAGAATAGTTCACTGGAAACACTTCTGGATTTAAATACAGAGGATCTATATTTTAATTTTGTCTGACACTTCCTACCTATTTGAATTTAGGAAAATTCCTTAATTCCTTGACCTTACATTGCTCATTTATAAAATGAGGTTTAACTAAATGACTTTTAATGTCTTGGCCCTAAATCTATGCTTCTGTGACTATTAAAATCCCTTCCAAAACTAATCTTTCATCATTTCTTTTGGAGCAAAATTCCTAAGCCAGTTCATTTGATGAATGTTACTATTTCTTCAAGGAAGCAATCAAAAAATTGTGTGCTACAGCAGACTAGTTATTATATTACCAACCATAGAAATGATGAGAGAAATAAATTATTACTCATGGACTTTGCTCCTAACGCTACCTTTCTCCTTTGACATTAAACCCCGAGGGAGTGGAGACAAGGTTATGAAACATATATATAAAAATCAGAGCCACCAAGTTACAAGTGAATCAATTTATCTAAGCATATCTACTTCACTCTACTAAAAGACATCAATTACATATACAACCCCTGATTTTTAATTACTGATTCTTTAAGCAATTTTATTCAACTTAACAGAAATGCTGTATGGGTTGAATTTTTAAAGATAAAGTATAAGAATTTCTTGTGTAGTTTATTATGTACTTGAGAAGTTGAGATGTTCTGTCCTTTGGAGGAAATTGCTATAGTAATTTTCATAACAGAAGGGAAATTGCCAATAAATATTTCCAGGAATAATAAGCATAGTGTACAGAACAAGGAAGGCAAGGGGAGCTACCATTCTCTCCCTGAAACTACATCTGGAACACTGTGAACTGTCTGAACCTTACTTTGATCAATTAAATCTAGTCCGGAAAAGGAGAAGGAATGGAAACTAATTCATATGAGGACTTGAAGGAAATAAAAATGTTTAAGCTTTAAAAAAAAAAAAAAAACTTGGTCATGGGTTGTCTAATCTTTTGAAGAAAAATGCATTAGAAAGAGAATTGGCTTTGGAGTCATATCCTGACTCTGCTACTTATTATCTATGTGAGCTTAAGAAATTACTTAACCTTTCTGGACCTTATTTGCTCATCTTTAAAGTGAGAGCATCAGATTAAATAATCTCTAAATTTATTTCCTGTTTTCAATCTATGAATCTATTGTTCTCCTAACAATTTTCCTTTCAAAGTGGGGTTAATGATTCAATTTGAAATTGTACTATGGTTCTGATGACCGAACTAGAACCAATGCTTTTTAGACCTTTTTATTTTTAAAACATATACACAATTTTGAACATTCACCCTTATGAAACCTTGCGTTTCAATTTTTCCCTCCCTTCCCCCTACTCTCTTACCTATATGCTAAACATGTGCAACTCTTCTATATGTATTTCCACAATTATGCAGTGCAAGAAAAAATCAGATCAAAAAGAAAAAAAGTGAGAGAAAAAAACAAAATGCAAGCAAATAACAACAAAAAGTGAAATTACTATGTTGTAATCCACACTCAGTTCCCACAGTCCTCCTGTCTGGGTGCAAATGGTTTCTCCATTACAAGACCATTGGAACTGGTCTGAATCATCTCACTGTTGAAAAGAGCCACGAACATTATAATTGGTCGTTGCTTTATCTTGCTGTTGCTGTATACAATGTAGAATCAATGTTTTAATGTAACAAAGACAGATTTTTTTTGATTCATCTAAGGAACTTTCTTGATAATGAAAATGTCTAAAAGTAGAAGAGATTCTCAGAAGGGGAAGTGATGTCTTCAAGCAGACTGAATGAGCACTTGTCAGGGACATGGAAAAGAGGACTTGGATTCAAGAATAGGTTAGCTTAGATGATTTTTGAAGCTCCCTCCAACCATAAGCATCATTGTTTCTATGAAATGTTCAATACCAGCATCAGATCATTCTTTCTTGTTTTCTAGCTTTAAATTCTCTGTTGCCAATAAGATCAATAAATGTTCCATAAGAAAGAAGGGGACAAAAATTTAGTCAAGATATCAGTTGCCTCACTGCCACCCTATCCCAATTTATGTGATCATAGAAAGTAATAATAAAGTTAACATTTTTATAATGTTTACTATGTGCCACTGTACAAAGAGTGTTATAATTATCTCATTTGAACCTCATAACAGTGATGGGATGTAGGTAATATTCTTATTTTCCAGATAAGAAAACTGAGGCAAACAAAAATTAAATGACTCGTGTTATATCTAGAGTCTGGTTTCAGATTGAACTCAGGTCTTTCTGAGTCCAGGCCATGCACTCTAGTTACTGTACCACTTGGCCACTTCAGGAAAGACAGCCAATTAATGTGTTAACATGAAAGAAAAGGTATAATAGATATAACAGAAAGTTTATGTAACGGTATGGCCAATAGGAGACTGAAGTTTTGTATGTGAAGGACGTCCAAACCTAGAAGCATGGGAAAGAACCCTAGGCAGAGACCCTCCAAAGGAATAACAGTTTTTCTTTTCTAGATTCTCTTGCTGGGCGTGCTGGTCAATCAGTTCATTTCCTGGATTTCCTCAGCAATGGTACTATTCTCACTGGCACTATTACTCAGGGACTTATTGCTGTTTCTTCATATTGGATAGGGCTTCTCCAGGAACTCTCATTTTAATACTTTTTTTTCCCTCTCATACAGGTATGTGTCCTTGTTTGCCTCAATTTGACAAAATGAGCTGGAGAAGGAAGTGACAAACCACCTCAGTATCTTTGTCAAAAAACAAACAAAAAACTCAATATGGAGTTCATTTAGAGTTGAACACAACTAATGGACTAAAAAAAGTATTTTAAAAGCTAGTTTAGAAACTAGCTTTAAATTAAATTAAAGGTTTGGAAACCTTAACCTTTTGTTTTAAACCTTTAAGCTGAAATAATCTAATTTTTAATTTATAGATAATTATTTTAAAATCTCAAAAAATTAAATATTGACATTTTACTGCATCTGCAGAAAGGAGTACATATATTTGATCGAACATACTTAGAAATGAGCTCATAGTGGGTCATCTCAAGAAGTGTGTGCTAGAGTAAGCCTGAAAACTTGATGTGACTTTGAGATAACAACACAATCCCCTTATTGTTAAAAAGAAAGAGCTACTGACTCAGTGGATTTGAAAAAAAGAATTCTCCCTTCTCTCTGTTCTCTGTTTCTTTCTTCCTTCAACAGTTAAGATTATCATGAAACTTCTCATGGTAAGAGAGGGTGGGAAGAGGGCAAGGAAGAAGGAATACACTTCTCCATGAAGATGAAGTAGCAAGCAAATCTTCCAAGAAAATTTCTAGAGCCTCTAGAAGCAACCCTCTAAATTCAAGAGGTCTAGAAAAAGAGATCATAAATTATGATCTGCATTTGTGAATGGACCAGTAACCTAGAAGAGTGGAAAGGATAGTTTCTGCAATGGAGAAACTATTGACTTCAGGTGAAAGAGCTCAAACTCTGGCCTGTCAGAAAAAAATGGACCAGAAGGAAATTATTTGGATAGTTGAGAACAAAGCCAAAGTGAAACGTGCAAATGCTTGTTCAAAGCTAAAACATTAATATGCACTTTTAAAAGCAGAATCAGGAAAATGCCACCTACAATGATGTAAATGAAAATAGTTGCATGTTGTAAATTAGAAGGAATAAATTTGGCTCCAAAGAAGAGATATGAAGATACATCCCCACACACATCTTTGCACTGATGAAAGTTGTATAAGTGTGGGACATTGTATATCATGTCAGATTGGTTTTTTGATTAATTGAATGGTAGGAGGAACCGAGAACCCTTTCACTTAAATTTTTTTTTAATTGTGTTGCTATAAAGAGTGGCTTTCTGGGAAAGTACAGAAAGAGAATTAGGGAAAGAGGGTGCACTTTAGGCAAGGTGAAAAAAAAATTCCAGATTCAGAAACCCAAGAAAATCACAGAGTCATTTTTTCCAGCCTAAAACAGCACAGGGAGACAAAGACATCTATAAATACATAGGTCCTATAATCTAGGAGGAATATTTCAGGCCAGGGAAAAACTATATACTGGTCCAAGAAGGGATCCTAGGTCCAGAAAACAGGGAACTAAACCTACGTAAGGTATAGGAAATCGGCAAATTTATTGTTCATTACCCAGTGCTGAGTCAGAGATTCAGGGCAGAGAAAGGAGGGGACCTGTGCCCAGGTATGATATTCCAGGATGAGGAGAAGATGAGGGCTCTACCCTATGTATTAAGCAAGAAACAAGTTCAGAGGTAAACAGTATCTGTGTGATTCAATAACCAGGATTGGAATGAGATCTCAGGTCTAGATTCTAGTCCAATAAGGAGGCTTCAGAAGGAAAACTATAGCAGAAAGCCCAGATCAAAGGGAACGCTACAGTCAATCTGTTACTCTGAACCACAAAGCTGCCGAGGAGCAGCCTAAGTTGGCTTAAACTCAAATCCAGGTAAGGAACTTACAAAACTCAGACCAGGGTGGGCAGTGATCAGTCTGCCCTGGAACAGATCATTTTTGGAAGTACTGATTAGGGATAATTATTATCTCTAATAAGCCTGAATTTATGCAACACTCAATACTCCAAAAAATCAGAAGCCAAGTCAAAACCTTTTCTACAAAAAATGCATAGCCTAGTCTTAACCGAAAGTTCCAAACATAAAGCAACTTAATGAGAAAATAAGCAAACTAAAAAGAATCATACAATAAAAAGTTACTATGGTAATAGAAATGCTCAAGACACAAACCCAAAAGAAAAAAAAATACTCAAAAATATTTGCAAGCAAAATTTCAAAGAAAAACCATTTGCATACAAATTCAAGGACAATTCCTAGAAGAGATGAAGAATTTAAAAATTGGTTTTATAAATGAAATGAGAGTGCTAGAGGGGAAAATGGCCAAAAAATAAAAAAATGAGAGCTATAGAGGAAAAACTTGGAAATGGAATTAACATGACACAAAAGATACAAAACATTGCCCAAACAAAAAAACTTCCTGAAAATTAAAATAGACCAAATGGAAGCTAGTGACTCCATGAGAAAATAAAATACTAAAACAAAATCATAAAAGCATCTCATAGTAAAAATAATCTAGAAAACCAATTGAGAAGAGAGAATATAAGAATCATCACACTACTTCGTTGCCATGAACAAGAACAAAAAAGCCTAGATAACATTTCAAGAAATCATAAAACTGCACAGATCTCTTAGAAGCGGAAAGCAAAACAAAAATAGAACCCAGTCACTTCTAGAAAGAAATCTCAAAATGAAAACTCCCAGAAACATTGTAACCAAAAAAAACCTTTAAATAATCAAAAAGAAATAATATAAGTATTGAGGAGTTGGAATCACATGAGTTAGCAGCCATCTTTATAAAGGAATATTATGTTCTAGAGGGCAAAGAATGTAAGCTTACAACCAAGAATAGCTTATCTATTAGTATAATCATATGGGGGGAAGATATGACCTTTAATGAAAGAGGACTTCTAATCATTTCTGATGAAAAGACCAGAGTTTCATAAAAACTTTGAAGAATAAACATGTGTCAAGAGAAACACAAAGTTAAATACCAAATAAGCATAAACTTCTTACTTTCTAATATGGGGAGATGATATATGTGTCCCATCTGAACTAATTAGAGCTTTAATGCGAAAGAGAAATCTTAATATTTGATTTTGGTTGCAAAAAGGAGCCAATGGAGCTCAATGAGTAGGAGGTTAACACAGTCTAATCTAACCTTAAATAATACAGATAAAATTGTATAGAAATTCAAGAGGAGAAAAAGAAATATAGCTTGGTGTGTGCCAAGTAAGAAAATGCTAGAAAAGAATAGAAATAGCTCAAATCTGGAAATAGAACATGAGAAGATTGCAGAAAAACACAAAGAAGCAGTAATCAGTGGAGCAAGTAATGAAAGCAAAAACAATCATTAAAATCAATAAAATTTATTATTAAATAGCTAAAATGAGCTCATACAATTCAGAGTATCATCTTTAAACATGTGATATTATCAGTAAAGGATTCTTTAAAATAAAAAGAAGTTGATCTGGGTTAGGTTGAAGTGAATATTCCTTTTTACTTGCCAAAGTTCCACAGTAAGAGTGGGTATTAGCATAGTTTCATTCCTTATATCAAGATGTGATTTCCAATGTTTTCAGCAAAACTGAGCAACACAGAAAACCACTGAACAGATTTCTGGAGATCACTATAGTGTTTAACAAGATAAGGAGTTTCTTGATCATCCTTTAACCCACAAAACTATGTTCTTACAGAAGAATGGCAAGAAAAAAAATGTTCCCATGTGTATATCCTGGGGAAATGAGGAAGAAGACTTTTAGTTGATCATCTTCCACTCTCTATAAAACTGTAGAATGTGTTTGATTTCTACTGAGATACTGGCAGAAGTCTGAAAATCTGACAACAAGGGATGAGAAAAAGTACTGGGATTGTTGATAATGAGACTTGTAAGGATATTCATGCTATGGCTACGGTGATTAATCTCAGACCTGGGTCCCCTCACTAGGCTTTTACATTCCTCCAGGACCCGATTCAGGCCCCTTGTATCAGGGTTTTCCCTTTTAACGCCAGATCTTCTATCCTCCTTCCCAGCATTTGTTTGGAAAGATAGGTGACTTTTTTCCTTCATCTTGTCCTTTAAGAAACTGATGGCAGCACAAGCTCCAGGTTCTTTGTGTTTCAGGACAATTAGTTCATCAATAACAGTGCTGGAGATAATCACAATAAAATTGTCATTCCTGATAAGCTCTTGGATGACTGGCAAGTACTGACAGAATGCCTGGGTGTCAGGAACCAGATAAAGAGGCAGCAGCCTCTGAGCATACACAAAGGACAATTCTGGATGGAAGTGTTGCTGAGCCACCTTCTTCACAAAGATACTCGATGAAGGCTTCTTCAGAGGGTGGTTAGCTGAAGCTATGCTTCTGAAGATGCCCAAGCTGGGATAGAATCTGAGGAAGCTATAATGCAGCTGGGCAGCAAAGTGACCAAAGCTGCGAAGGAAGCAAGTATACAGGACGCCCTTCTCTAAGGGACCGAGGAAAGGCGGGACCTGCGTAAAGCAAATCGATTCGCGGGCTGCCTTCATTGGAAAGAGATTGCATATACCCGACTCCTCAGGGAGCAGCAGGGAGAGGGGAAGGTCTGACTTCTCACTAATCAATACCAAGTCCCAGAGGTGACCGGACAGATTAAGGTGGGCTTCTTGATATTCTTGTATGGTAGGCAGTAAATTCAGCAACACAGACAAGTGGCTCCACAACCTTGGAGAGCTATGTGTGCATTCCAAAGTGAGGTCTGGATCAATCCAAAGCCAGTCGAGGAACACTTTGATGGTGTAGAACAGTTCCTGAGTAGCCAAACAGGAAAGCTTTTTCCTGAGCTTATATTCGAGGTAGGCCTGCCTACTCATCCCCCTTTTCCTTATGTTCCTAAGTTTGTCAGACTCTGGACATTTCTTACCAGTGACAGCTCTAAGCTCTGAGCAGGACTTCCTGGGGGTATTTTGTGGGGTTTGGAATTTACGAGTTCTCTGTGTGGGCAAGACTGTTTTAGAAGTATCTCGCTCCCCGATAAGGGGAGAATTACCTCCCCTTATGGGAGATGGAGACCTTGAACTGTCCCTTAATTCCAGCTGCTTGTCTAGAATTAGAGGGCAGTTGACTTCATCCTCCCCAGAGGAAGATGACTTGTTACTGTACAAGTCTGAACTAAAACTGAATATTGCCTCTTCCCAGTCATCATTCTTATCTAATGTAACGTGGCTTTGGTCACTGTCATTTTCAGAAGCTCCCGAAATATGACCATAGCAATGTTCAGAGGAGGAGGAATACTGAGAATTATCCAAAGATGTACTCAAATCAAAATTATGGGCTGGGAAGTCTGAGTTTCTCCTCTGGACGCCATCAGTCTTCTGGACCTCAGAGGTACCCACTCCACCCAACTCTGACTGGATGCTTATAGTCACATGATGGACAAGATGAGAGAATAGCACTAAAATAAAGGTGATGGCAACCCTGCTCTGAGAGGTCCCCACAGCCTTCTTCAGGCTGTACACACTCATGATGCATAAAGTGGCCATATGAAAGATGACATGGTCTGGTAGGAAGAAGCCATTTTTGTGCTCCCCCCCTTTGATTTTGCTGGAGAGGCAGAGGCGGAAGTCCTCCAGTATGGACTGAGACAGCAAAGCCAGTCTGGGGTCCCTACAGCTGTCAGGCTGCAGGAAGTTCTGAAGGTACAAGAAGCTCACTAAGAGTCTTTTATTGGGTTCACACTTCCCCTGTCCTGAAGATGTCATCTCCATTTGACATTTCTTCACCTGGTTGTACATTTCCACAGCCTTGACATATAAATTTCTGAGGTAAAAAGACGTATCCCTAGCTGGCACTTCTGACTGGATACTACACTGGTAGAAGAATGCTGCACTTACATTGTAATAGTTATCACCAGCTACATTTGCTAGCCGATTATAAGGGATCCCCATATGTGGGGCCATGGACAAAGCCTGGAAATAATGTTTTACAGCCAGCTGCTTAAAATCCCTGGATCTAATACGACTCTGAAAGAGAAACAGGTCTCCCAAATACAACAGACAGTGATAGCAAGCCATCCGGGCCCAATCCACTTCCTTCTCTGAGGCAGGCACTACTCGCCTGCAGTCTATAATGTTTCTGCGGGCCCTACTGCTTTCATGTTCTAGCTCATAATGTTCTTGAATGAAGAAGAAAAGATTTTGGTAAAACATGACTCCTTTATCCAAGTGTGTTTCAAAGTCAGCATCATGGACATCACCATAATGCATTCTATTGTTAAATCGTAATAGGATGGTATTATAATACACATTTATCCATAGGAGTTCTTCAGCTTTCTCTCCATATTGCACTGGGCTTAGAAACATAATCTTAATGCAAAGCTGTTGAACCCGATTCCTTAGTGTGAGGCTGTAGGGTTTGAAAATTTCTTGGTCCACATTGCTTTTAGAGAAGATGATGTCGAGTTGCTTAACAAGCTTCAATGCCTTCTGGTAAAGCTGCCTGGCAACCAGTTCCTCATTGTGAAGAGAAGCATCTTGGGCTATACTGCTCATTCTGCAGAATCACAGAAAAGTTCTGATCACTGTTCTGGAACACAGACAGTATCTTAGCCCTCTTAGATCAAACATTTGGTTAATCAAATGAGGTTATGTATTTACTATATCATAAAGACAGAGTGAAATCAGAAATCATCTCCAAAGGAAAAGAAAACCTGAACTTGTTGAGTGCTGGGTTCAAAATCAAAACCAATATGGGAAAAAAAAGTTTCAGGTCATTTAAAATTAACTTTCTGTCCTCTACTTCATTCACATTATCTAAAAACTTCAAGTGACACTACTCCTTCCTTTCTCCCTTGCTTTCTTGATCCCTCACAACCTCCTGCTCCCAATCACTCAGACTTGCTCTGAAAGTCTCTCTCTAAAGATCATGTATTCTGAGACAAAGGTTACACTAAATAAAGTCCCTTATCTTTTACTTGCCCAGAACTGGAAAAAAAAAAGATGAATTTAGTAAATTTGTAATCCTATTAATAGAAGAACTAGTTACTCAAAATCTAAATATAATCAAAACGCCAAATATATGGCTATAGTGTCTACAAAACATCCCATTACAACTAACATAGGTTTAATAATAATTGTTCACATTTGTTTGTGTAGCACCACAAGATTTTGAAGTGATACATGTATTTATACGTACATATGTGTAAGTAATCTCATTTGATACACATATAAATCTCATACATCTCAATTATATATATTATATATATCATATTACACTCACATATCATATACCATGTCATCTTCATGACAAATTTATGAGACACGTATTACTATTATTCCTTTTTTATAGATTAGGAAATTAAGGCCAAATGATGGTAAGACTTTGTCAGGATCACACAGCTACTTGGCTAAGTGTTCAAGTCAAGACTAGGGTCTTCCTTGCCTTAAGCAAATCACTCTTCACTATATCATATGGCTTGCCTGAAAAATTCTTTGTTCACAACTACAGTTAAACTTTGAACAGAATAACATACTAGCTACTGATTAGTACCAATAAAACCATTTATTTAAAATGTATGATCTTACCTCAAGAAGTAATCTAATTTCTGTAATATTATTTCCAGCTCACTTTCTTCCATAAGAATGATTTTATTCAAATAATTCTCTCACCCAGAATAATTAGGTATTTAATCAGCTCAAATCATAATTAAGTGTGTTATCATTTCTTTCAAGCACTATTACCTAAGTGACTTTACTCCTACCATTCTCGCAAATTCAATGATGTCCAAGAGTTTTATAGAATCAATCTAACAATCCACAAAGAATAAAGGATGCCAACTGCCCAGTCAATGACATCTGGTTGGAGGAGAAGCCCACTGAGTACTTTAATTTTTTACATATTTCTTTAACAGTCACCACGTATAGGCAATTAGCTGGTCAAAAGTTGAATGAAAAAAAATGGACTGGCTTGTATGAAAAACTGATCAGTACTTTCAATGGGTAAACATTCCTCATTGATACAAAATTCTGTCTGATTCTATAAGACTGCAAATCATGGAATACCAAAATCACTGAAATATACCACTGGGAAAGAAATCACTGAAAAATTAGAATTGTATGTGACCCCAAAGTACCCATAAAATACAAGTAGAGTACTAAATATTTAGACAGGAGGTATGATGATTTTTCATGGTTAACAATCTGATTTTATTAAAGTACTTATAAGAGTTCATTGAAACAATATATAATTATAACAGAAAGAAGTCAATGGTTTAAATTAAGACCTGGTAAAGTCTTCTTTCAGAGTATTAATTCCAGGAGAGAGATAAAATGAACATAAGTAAGCTGCAACAATTTATTATCAAAGATTGGCTCATTAAGACTTCCTGAAAGGGGCCAGATGGTTTTACATGTGAATTCTACCAAACATTCAAAGAACAATTAATTCCAATACTACACAAACTATTTGAAAAAATAGGGACAGAAGGTATACTACCAAATTCCTTCTATGATACAGATACGGTGCTGATAGCTAAACCAGGTAGGGTGAAAACAGAGAAAGAAAACTATAGACCCATTTCCCTAATGAATATTAATGCAAAAATTTTAAATAAGATTTTAGCAACAAGATTACAGAAAGTTATCTCCAGGATAATACATCTTGACCAAGTTGGATTTGTACCAGGAATGCAGGGCTAGTTCAATATCAGGAAAACTATTAGCATAATCAATTATATTAATAACCAAATTAACAAAAACCATATGATTATCTCAATAGATGCAGAAAAAGACTTTGATAAAATCCAACACCCATTCCTGTTAAAAACACTGGAAAGTATAGGAATAAATGGGATTTTCCTTAAAATGATTAGTAGCATCTACTTAAAACCATCAGCAAGCATCATATGTAATGGAGACAAACTAGAACCATTCCCAATAAGATCAGGAGTGAAACAAGGCTGCCCACTGCCACCATTACTATTTAATATTGTATTAGAAATGTTAGCTTTGGCAGTAAGAGAAGAAAAAGAGAAAAAAGGAATTAGAGTAGGTAATGAAGAAACCAAATTATCACTCTTTGCAGATGACATGATAGTATACTTAGAGAACCCAAGAGACTCAACTAAAAAACTACTAGAAACAATTCACAACTTTAGTAAAGTTGCAGGATTCAAAATAAATCGACATAAATCATCAGCATTCTTATATATTACCAACAAAGTTCAGCAGCAAGAGATAGAAAAAGAAATTCCATTCAGAATAATGGATGATAGCATAAAATATTTGGGAATCTATCTGCCAAGAAAATGTCAGAAACTATATGAACTAAACTATAAAACACTTTCCACACAAATAAAATCAGACCTACTCAATTGGAAAAACATTAAGTGCTCATGGGTAGGCCGAGTGAATATAATAAAAATGACAATACTACCCAAACTAATTCACTTATTTAGCGCCATACCAATCAAACTCCCAAGAAATTATTTTTTTTTTTTGCTTTTTGATGAGGCAATTGGGGTTAAGTGACTTGCCCAGGGTCACACAGCTAGGGAATGTTAAGTGTCTGAGACCAGATTTGAACTCAGGTCCTCCTGACTTCAGGGCTGGTGCTCTAACCACTGCGCCACCTAGCTGCCCCCAAGAAATTATTTTACTGATCTAGAAAAAATAGTAGCAAAGTTCATTTGGAAGAACAAAAGGTCAAGAATTTCAAGGGAATTAATGAAAAAAAAAGACAGATGAAGGTGGCCTTGCTGTACCAGATATAAAACTATATTATAAAGCAGCAGTCATCAAAACCATTTGGTACTGGCTGAAAAATAGGGCAGTCAATCAGTGGCATAGGTTAAGTTATCAGGACAAGCTAGGTAATAATGTTAGCAATTCAATGTTTGATAAACCCAAAGACCCCAGCTTTTGAGATAAGTACTCACTATTCCGCAAAACTGCTGGGAAAATTGGAAACTAGTGTGGAAGAAATTAAGGCTGGACCCACACCTAACACCACACACCAAGATAAGATCTAAATGGGTTCATGATCTAGATATAAAGAGTGATATTACAACCTAATTAGAGGAACATAGGATAGTTTACCTCTCAGACCTGTGGAGAAGGAAGGAATTTGTGTCCAAAGAAGATCTGAAACTTTTAATTGAACACCAGATAGATAATTTTGATTATACTAAGTTAAAAAGTTTCTGTATAAACAAAACTAATGCAGACAAGATTAGGAGGGAAGCATCAAATTGGGAAATCATCTTTACATTTAAGGATTCTGATAAAGGTCTCATCTCTTTGATAAATAGAGAATTGTCTCATATTTATAAAAATTCAAGCCATTCTCCAATTGATAAATGGTCAAAGGATATGAACAGACAATTTTCAGATGATGAAATTAAAACTATTTCTAGTCATATGAAAAGGTGCTCCAAATCACTATTGATCAGAGAAATGCAAATTAAGACAACTCTGAGGTACCACTACACACCTGTCAGATTGGCTAAAATGACAGGAAAAGATAAAGATGAATGTTGGAGGGGTTGTGGGAAAACTGGGACACTGATGCATTGTTGGTGGAGCTGTGAACGGATCCAACCGTTCACAGAGCAATTTGGAGCTATGCTCAAAAAGTTATCAAACTCTGCATACCCTTTGACCCAGCAGTGTTTCTATTGGACCTATATCCCAAACAGATCTTAAAGGAGGGAAAGGGTCCCAACATGTTCAAGAATGTTTGTGGCAGCCCTTTTTGTAGTGGCTAGAAACTGGAAATTGAATGGATGCCCATCAATTGGAGAGTGGCTGAATAAATTATGGTATACGTATGTTATGGAATATTATTGCTCTGTAAGAAACGACCAGCAGGACAATTTCTGAGAGGCCTGGAGAAACTTGCATGAACTGATGCTCAGTGAAGTGAGCAGAACCAAGAGATCATTATTCACGGCAACAACAATACTATATGAGGATCAGTTCTAATGGACATGACTCTCTTCAACAATGAAATGCTTTCAAACCAGTTCCAATTGTTCGGTGAAGAGAGCCATATACACCCAGAGAGAGGGATGTGAAATGTGGACCACAACATAACATTTTCATGTTCTCTATTGAGGTTTGCTTGCATTGTATTTCCTTTATCTGATTATTCTTTCTTGTAGATACGATTTCCCCTGAACAAAAAAATGATGCAATAACTATACATATATTCGATTTCTTAAGTATTCTACCATAATTATCATGTAGTGGATATCCTGCCATCTAGGGGAGGGGTGGGGAGTAGGGGGGGGAAATTTGTAACAGAAAGCTTTGTAAGGGTTAATGTTTAGGAATTACCCATACATATGTTTTGCAAATTAAAAAAAAACAAAAAAAAGTAAAATAAAAATAAAACAAAAAACAAAAAACAAAGACTTCCTGAAAGTCTGGAAGTAGAGATGAGAAAGATCATTCTAAAAATGGGATACAACCCGAGTAAATGCGTAGAACTGAGAGACAAAATATACTTGTTCAAGGGGCAGTAAGGAGGCCAACATCCCTAGATGAAATAATACATGGTCAGGGTGAGGGTCATAAGATAGAAGAATAAAAGTTAGGGATGGGGTAGTGCAGGTTATAAAGGATTTTGAACATCAGAGGATTTTATATTTCATTCTGGAAACAATGGGGAATCACTAGCGCTTATCAAATTTTTTCTAGGAACAGAGCTGCAATACAAGGAGGGACATGATATGGCTTGACTTCAACTTTAGGAAGATCAATTTAATAACTAAATGGAGAATTAATTGGAGTGGAAATTTCTGGTGTAAAAGATACAAGTGTAAGGAGATGAGGGTCTGCCCCAGGATGGTCGCCTTATCACAGAAAAGAAAGGGATTTATGTGGGAGATACTATGAAGGTAAAAATGGGCAGGTCCTGTTAATAGACTGTATGACAGGTGATAGAGAGAGTGAGGATTATAGGATGAAAACAACTAAACTGTGACCCTGGGGGACAAAAAGTATGGTAGCACACTAGACAGTAATAAGTTTGAAGGGGGATTTTGGTGGAAAGATAATGAGTTCAGTTTTGATATGTTGAATTTAACATATCCATAGTATATCCAGTTCAAGATTTTCAATAAGCACTTGGGAGATGTGAGATGAAATGAGGAGAAAAGTAAAAGAAAACAGATAAATTTCAGAACCATTAGAAGATTTAATGATTGAATCAATGAGAGCTGATAAGATCACCAGGTAAAATAGTATAAAACTAAAGGAGAAAAGGGCCCAACATAGAATCCTATAGAATACCCATGTAGTTATTAGTAGATAATCTGGATGAAAATTCAGCAAAGGATACTGAGAAAGAGTGACCAGATAGGGAAAAGGAGAACAAGGAGGGTGATGTCCCCAAAACCAAGATAGAATAGTATATCAAAGAGAAGAGTGATTAATAGAGCCAAAAAAAATTGAAGAGATCAAAGAGAATGAAAATGGAGAACAGGGTCATTAAATTTATCAGCTGATAGATTACTGGCAAATTTGAACGAGTAGTTTCAGTAAAATGATAGCATTAGAAGCCAAAGTATGGAGTTAAGAGACTGAGAGGAAAGTAGTGGCATTTTTGACAACTTTTTAAAGTAGTTTAACTACAAAAGTAAAGAGAGGGGCAGCTAGGTGATGCAGTGGATAGAGCACCATCTCTAAAAGTCAGGAGGACCTGAGTTCAAATTTGGTCTCAGACACTTAACACTTCCTAGCTGTGTGACCCTGGGTAAGTCACTTAACTCCAATTTCCTCAGTAAAAAAAGTGTAGAGAGATATGGGAGGGTATTGGGGATACAAAATTAAGTGAAGGATTCTTCTGAGATTGACATGGGCATATTGTAGGCAGAAGGAGGGCAATCACTACATGGGAAAAACTGAAGGTGATAGAGTAAGGATGATAGAAAAAGTAATCTTTTGATAAACATGGGAAAAGAGAGAGAGAGAGAGAGAGAGAGAAAGAGAGAGAGAATAGTGACAGAAATAATATGGGTAATATGAGATGAGGAAATAGAAAGAAGATGGACCTCAGTAAATTATGTGAATTTTTTCAGTAAAATAGGAGGCAAGTTTTCAGCAAAAAGAATGGGGAAGAGAAGGATCCATAGGAGAATTAAGGAACAATGCAAAATGTTCTAAGGGGGTAAATAACTTAAAGAGTTGTAGAAAGGCTCTCCTTGAAGGAGTGAAGGCACAAATGAAGTTACGAAATGCAAACTGACCCACTCAGTATGGCTTTTAAACATTTTTTCTACTTCTGTTCAGAAGCATGTTTCTAGAAACAAAGGTAATAAATGTTGGGAGTGATCTAAATCTTGGTAAGGCAAGACTGATGACATGATAAGGAGACAAGGGATTCAAGAAAATAAGATATTGTGGAGCTGAACTGGTTCACCAAGGAGTAAAAATGAGGAAAGGAGGAGAATGCAACTAATGGATGTTTGATGGTATGGGAGAGAAATAAATGGTTAAGTAATGGCACAGTGTGAACAAAGAACAAATATTTGGGTTGTAAGGCAGAAGGAAAGATGGAACATAAATAAATTGTGATCAGATAAGGAAATTTCAGAGTTCATGACCATGGAAGTGGCACATTTATAAGTGATGGCAAGTTCAACAATATGACCATCTTGAGGGTATGCTAAGATGGAGTAAGATCATAGGAAATGAGTGAGTTAAGAAATAAGGGTTTAGGGTTTTAGAATGAACGTCATATATACATTGAAGGTTCCAAGTATAAGGGCAGGACAGGAATACTGAGATATCTAGATACTGAACTCACTGAGAAAAGGAGGTTTGTAGATGTTTAACTACCAGAATTTTGATTGGATGACAGCTATGGATTGAGTGAACCTCAGAGGAGAAGACATTAGTTACTAATCTCACTAATACCAATCTATTATGATAGAGGCAAAATCTAAAAATGATAATGGGAAGCAAATAGTATTTAAAATCTCCTTCATTGAATGAATGTGTAAAAATGCATCCAGTACTTAGGAGTAATCAGGGAGTTTATACTATTAAAAGGGAGCTAGGTCTCAGTGAGAGAAAGAAGATGAAAGAAGTAGGAAAGTAAAAAAAAAATTAAATGAAAGTAAATTTGTTGCCTGTGAAGCAAGTATTTCAGAGAGCAGAGTAGAAGGCATGGATAGTTTTGTAGTGAGACATTTTGAAGTGGGAAGGGGTAAGTAGAATGAAAATAAGAGCAGTGGTGATTGAGAAATGGAGTGTGATGACTTACAAGATTAAGAATCATTGGAATATAGAAGAAGAAAGTTTGGGGGTAAAGGGGAAGAAATAGATTGTTTATCTTTAAGGGAAGACTTTAGACAGATTTTACATATCCCTAAGAGTTTTTTGGCTTTAAGGAAGAGATTTTTCAGAGTCTTGAAAAGTGAGCAAAAGCTAGGAAATAGAATGAAAAATGCACCTCACCTTCCCTCTAAGGCTGAGATTTCACAAAATGGTACCCTTTTCCTCTTCCCATAGGAGGCTGGAGACATAGGCAATGAGATATTATGTGACCCTAGGAAATATAGACATCAAAAAGGCCTTCTCCATAGAAAGTCTAAAATTTAACAATAAGGCCTCTGGAAAAAATCAACACAGGTTGGGGGAATTAGATAATGTTACAATACTTTACACATCATTACATAAAGATCAGATGAGAAAAAATAAAATAAAAATAAAAATAAATCTCCCCTTAAGACCTGGAAGAAAATATATATAATATACATATGATCATTTAATTTTTAAATATGAATTTATTTATATATGATATTTATACAGTATAAATGTATATGTCATTGAATGATCTGTCAGTATTCACAAGAGAAATATGGAGAAGTGACTTTTTTAAAAATCGAAAGGTGATTTTACCTCTTAAAATTTACTATTTGTCAGATGTCATCTCCAAATGATTCTCTAGTCTGGATGGTCAAAATAATGAAAAGAGGCAACTGCCATGCAGGAAAAAAAAAAACAGGACTCATTCCAGAAAAAAATCCAGGAAACTCCTCAGGAATTATATTGTACTCTAGTACTTTGCAGAGGAAGCCCAGATTATGAGCCTTCCCTCACTACTCAAGAACTAAAATCTATAGGGAGGATTCTGAGAAGATGACAGAGTAGGTCAGAAAATACCATGCTTTCCAAATTTCTTAAGCAAAAATAGACAGATCATTGTCTCAAAATTAAAGTAAAGGAGCCAAAAAACAAGTCAGGGTAAAGTAGTTGTCCTCCTAAGACCATCTGAGAGGACCTTCAGAATGATTGGAATTCCAAGGCTGAGGTTTTGATTGATTAAAGTGCAAACATTTCCAGTTTTACACCATGGTATTAACAAAAAAGGGGGAGCAGGCAGTTAAGTTAGGGAAGTAGTCTTGGCCCTAAGACCTTTTACCCCATTGATAGTGTAGAAGTCAGCTATCTAAACAAGGGAAGATTGAAGGATCTTCCATTGTCTCTGGATGCCAGGCTCAGCTGCATTGACAAGAAGCAGTGAGCATATGCCATTGAGACTAGTAGCAGAGAGTTGCAGAATCTCTGCTTTCAGTTCCAGAATGGAGAGAAGAACTGAATTTTGCTATCATGAGAGAAAATGAAGGGAGGAAGAGTCTTTAATGGATGGAGTGAGACTGGGAGGCCTAGCCATGGCTAAAGGGGGAAAAAAGTGCCTGAGGTTGGGCCCCTGATCAGAGTTAAGAAAATAATGCAAAGAAGGATATTAGCTCTCCTTAGGGCACAATTACCCACATCCCGGTAATAGAACAAAACTACAATAATAAACTGCTAAAAATAAAATAAAAACAAAAGCATGCAAGAGACAAAGAACTCTTTGGTAGTCAGCTATTATGAGGATAGAGAAGATCTGAATTCAAATTCAAAGGAAAATAATGACATTTTAACAGTCATTTCTACCTTAAAGAGAAATGTCAAATGGTCACAAGCCTAAAAAAAGTTTTTTTGGAAGAACTTTAAAAGGACTTCAAAAATCAATTAAGAGAGAGCTTCAGAGTCTCGCTGAATAACTTTAGAACTGATTGTGTGACATGAGAGACACCAGCCTGACATGCTATGCTCTATGAACAGAATTAAAGCAGTTCAAAAGAAACATGAGATGTACAAATTTAGAGAATCCATCCCAAATGTTCACATGATCTATTTGTACTTATGGCAGAGCATCCTAAGCCAGTTTGTATTGGTCTGACCAGCCAGTCAGACACACGTAACTTGACTTATAACATAGTGAGATCATTTAGTCCTGTTCAACAATGAAGGAAATAATGAGCCAACCAAAGGAGATCGAGGAAAAATTAGAAGGGGAGAGCAATCTAAGAAAATAAAGAAAATTATGAAAAGAGAATTATCACCAGGGAAAAAAGATACAAGAACTAATGGAAGAAAGTAATTCTTGAAAAACAGAATCAAACAAGGGAATGCAAATAATACGAGACACCAAGAAATAATAAAATCAAAAGAATGAAAAAATAAGAGGACGTGAAACATCTCATTAGGAAACAACTGATATGGAGAACAGATTGAGGAGAGAACACATAAAAGTTGTTGGACTACCTGACAGTTACAATTTTTAAAAAATAATCTTGATAGAATATTACAAGAAATCATTAAGGAAAATTGCCCTGAAGTTTTAAACAACAAGGTAAAAGAGAAAAAGAACAAATACACTAATCATCACATGAAAGAGATCCTATGTTGAAAATTTAAAAATGTCAAGAGACAAAATATTACAAGCAACAAGACAAAAAAATTAAATACTGAGGAGCTTCAATCAGAATTACACAAGACTTAGAAGCTTCCACATTAACAGACTATAGGTCTAAGGACATTATATTTTAAAGAGCATCTGGGGTGGACACCAAAAATAACTTAGGAAAGCTGAATGAAAAAAATGAATACTTAATAAACTGAAAGACTTCTAGTATTTTTCACAAGTAGACCAAAATAACAGAAAATTCAACATATCAAGCAGTATCAGATTTTAAACTACATTATAAGGCAGTAATTATCAAAATTATCTTATACTGGCTAAGAAATAGGTAGATCAATAAAACATACAATTTACAGGAGCAAATAAACATAACAATTTTGTATTTGATAAGGACAAAAACTTAAGATTTGGGGATAAGAATTAATTATTTGGTAAAAATTGTTGGAAAAACTAGAAAGTAATATGGCAGAAACTGGGCATAGATTAACATCTCACATAATTTACCAAGATAAGTTCAAAATGTATCTATGATCTACACAAAGATTTTCTAAAAAAAAATTAGAAAAGCACAAAACATTTATCAGACATATGGATACATGAACAATTTATGAATAAACAAGAGTTAAGAGATCAAAACCAGGTATAAAATGGATCATTTTGATTATATTAAATTAAAACAGACTTAGAAAAATGATACAAACATAGCCAAGATTAGAAGGAAAGCAAAAAATTGCAAAAAAAATATAGAATTTATCAGTAAGGTTTCATATCTCAAAAATATAAAGAACTTTGTCAAATCCATAAGAATACAAGTCCTTTCCCTATTGATAAATGGTCAAAGAATAAGAACATGTAGTATTAAGATAAAGAAATCAAAAATGCTCTAAATCATGACTTATTAGAAAAATGGAGATTAAAATAACCTTGAGATATTTTATACCTACCATATTGAGTAAAATAATAGAGGAAAGTGACAAATGTTGGAAAGAGGTGAAAAAATTGGGATACTAATTTTGTTCACAAAATTGTAAAATTATCCAAGCATTTTGGAGAGCAATATGGAATTATGCCCTTATACTCTTTGACACAACAATACTACTACTTGGCCTATTTGTAAATATAATTAAGGAAAAGAGAAAAAAACCCTACGTCTTATAAAATGTCTATAGTAACTCTCTTTGTGGTTGAAAAAAACTAGAAATTGCAAGGATGCTCATCTATTGGAGCATGGTTGAAGAAGTTGTGGTATGTAATTGTGATGGAATAGAAAAACATGTTTAGAAAAACATGGATAGACTTACACAAAATAATGAAGATTGAAAGGTTCAGAACCAAGAGGACACTGTGTACAATAAACAGAAATATTGTTTTATGAATGTCTTCAAGTGAACACATAATTTTCTTCATTATAAATAAAAAAGAATATATGAAGACACACTATTTACATTCAGAGAAAGAAATGATAAATAGAAGTGTGCATAGAATACTTTTACAAACATTTACCTGTGTGTATATTTGTGTCTAATGATAACTCATATGGGGGGGAAGAAAAAAAAAGATTGACATTATAAATTTGCAGCACTTTTGAAAAGAAAAGCAAGTTGTGCATAGTAGATTTGCAGTTTCAAATATAACTATTCTTTGTATTGCACTATGTTGTAGAAATGACTTTTTACCCATAAATTAAAAATAAAATAACTCTAAACAGTATAAAGTAACTGGGAGTACATCTGCAAAAAAAACAGGAAGTATATGAACAAAATTTGGAAAAAAATTTATACAAATAAAACCAGATTTAAATAATTGTAGAAACATTAATTAATTGTCCATGGATAAACAAGGCCGATATAACAAAAATGATAATTTTACTTAAACGAATCTATATATTCAATGTCAAACCAAATAAATTATTATTCATTATTTTACTATGTTAGAAAAATAATAGCAAAATTCTTTTGGAAGAACAAAAGGTCAAGAAAAGCAAGAGAATACAGAGTATTTTGGGGAAGTTGGCAGAGTAGGTCAAAAAATTCCAAGTTATCCAAATTTCCCCCACAAACAAGAAAATATAGCATATCTTACAGCAAACAGAATAGGTAAAAAACTAAACAAGAATTATGGCAGAAGAATGGTCCTTCTGGGACAACCAGAGAAAAAGTAAAATAAATTCTAGGACAAAGGTTTGGCCCCGGTGAAGTGTAAACAATTCCAGGCTAGCTCACTGAAAACAACAAACAGCCAGCAGTGGGGCTAGCCAGGGAGGGAACTTTTATCCCATCATAAGAATTTTCATCTCCCAAACAGTGTGAGGAGTTAGCTGAGAAGGAAAAGATGGAGGGAACCACTGCTAATAAGTGACTCCAGACCCAGCTGCTGCTGAAAAACAGTCTTGGGTGAGAAGAAACCAGCTCATACTTTGTGAATGCAGAAGCAGTGGAGTAGACATGCTGCAGACTTATATAAGGATAGAGCTCTTGGTTTCAGGTTTCAGACCTCAGGGGACAACTAAAGGAGGACCTGAGACCATATTCCAGGACTAGAGGTGATTAACAGGGTGGTATAACTACAGAAAGAATAGGCAAAGAAGAAAGAACAACCATATGAAGTTACTTTGGGAAGAGAGAAGAATAGAGTTCATCTTTAAAGAATACTGAAGCAAATAAAAATCATCTCCTACAGCAAAGAGTAATATCAAGTGGTTACTTGCCCAAAAAGAATTCATAAAACAACTTTAAAGACTTTGAAAGTTGAAAAAATACTTTTTGAAGAAAAACTAGTAAAAAAAAATAATAGGGAAAAAATGAAGATTATGAAAAGAATCTCAACCAACTGGAAAAGGAGATCCAGATCCAGATTCAGAATCAGAAGGAAGAAAAAGACTCAAATTATAAGTAGGCAAGGGGAAGCTAATAAAGTTACAAGGGATCAAGAAATAACAAAACAAAACATTAAGGAATGAAAAAATAGAAGAGGATGTGAAACACTTCATTAAACCAAAGTGATCTGAAGAACAGATCAAGAAGAGAAAACAAAGAATAATCAGACTATACTTAACATACAATTAAAAAAGAATGTTAACAAAATAATACAAGAAATAATTAAAATTATCGGAGTATTAGAAAAAGAGGGGAAAGTGTAAGTAGAAAAAGCCTATCAATCACTATCTGAAAGATCCTATGAGGAAAACCTACAAGAATATCATGATCAAATTCAAAAACCCCAAGATCAAGGAGAAAATATTACGATCAACAAGAAGACAGTAACAAGAACATTATATAATGAAGAGCAAAGGAACTGGGACTGCAGTTAAAAATATAATACCTAGAAAAGTTACACATAATCCTGAATGGGAAAAAATGGACATTTTATTGCAAAAATACCTAAACTTGGTAGAAAGTTTGACATACAAGATTCAAGAGAAATGTAAAGTAGACATCAAAAGACAAAATAAGAACAAATTGCTTGTGTTTTATACGTGGAAATGTAAACCTTATGTCTAAGAGTGCCATTAAAGAGTGTTTGATAGGTAAGAATTACCAATAAACTCAGACTTGTTTCTCAAAACAAAGGGCTTGACTATCCTAAAAGCAGAACAGTAACAAACAGCATCAGAGACCTGGTTAGTTTGAAAGAGGAACTACTGGATGGGTAATTATAGAAAAAGGCAGGGCTATCTCCTCCCAGGGGGAAGAGGGATGTTTACTCTTTAGTCATTGGTTAGATCCTTTCATGAAGGATGTTAACTCCTTAACCATTGGTCAGATGTTTTCAAAAACAAAAATGGAAACACGTGGCATAATTCAAGCTTCTCCCACCTTGTTTACCAGGATTCTAACTCCACCTACCTGGATAAATGAATAACTGCACCCTATTTATCACAACCCAAACTCTCTGCATCTTGTTTTTTTCTGCCATCTGCAGTTAACTACTAACAAAGATCATTCAGGGGTCCATTCCAACTATAATTGGGTAGTTGGAAAGATTGGGGTAGAGCCGAGTATGATGTGATTCCAAAAAAAAAAATAAAACCATGTAGAAAAAGACAAAAAGAGAAATAATCTAATATGAATGAGGTGAAAGAGGAAGAACTGTTGGAGATTAATTAGAGGGGAGAGAAAGACTGGGAGTTCTCATCAGGAATGGTTTAATGTATATATACACACATAGGTACAAACGTTGTCTAAATTCAGAAAGAAATAACAGGGTGAGAGAATTGGGAGGGGGAGAGGATAATGGAGGGATCTTTAGAGGAAATCCTGTTCACATCAGATCTGAATTGAAGCGAGAACAGATACATTTAGAGAGGAACAAAAGTTTTCTAAATTTATGAAGACATAATTGGTGAATAATAGAATGGGGGGGTGTAATAGGTGTATAGATTAATGGGAGTTGGTTAAAGAGGGAATACCTATATAGTATGCATATGTGTATATATATATGTATGCACACGTGTGTGTATATATCTCGCAATAGACTTCTAGATTCAGATAGCAACAAGAGGGCAAGGGAAAAGGGTAGAAGGAGAGAATAAGGGAGAGATCCTATACCTTAGAGTGTAGGTTAAATATATAAAATAAAGATCAGAAGTATATTTTATATAAAAAGTAGGGGTAATAATCACGAGTTCAGAAAAAGTTAAAGCTAAAATAGATTTTAACAAAAGAAACAAATAGGAGAACTAAATACACATCAGCCATATTAATCAGAAATGTTTTAGGCTAGAAAGTATAGAGGCTGGAATATTGCCTACTATAAAGTAGGAAGGGATGAGTTGGTGGATTTAGAAAAATACAGAAGGACTTGGACTTATGAAGGAAGATGTTATCCTCCAGAAAAACAGAGCACAGACAAGTATAGTGTGGCCTTACATAGATCTATATATGTGTGTATGTGTGTATGCATGTATGTAAACAAGCATTTATGTAAGAGAAAATTAATGCATGTATGTGTATATATGTGTATGATTGTAGATATTGGTGTATGTGTATGTAAATGTATGTATGTGTGTATATCCATGCTTAATTATAGCAGGGGGGTAGGGAGAGAAACAAAGGGAGGAAAAAAGAATAAAGTAAAAAATACACAGCAGAGAACAAAAGAAAACCTACATGAAAAAAGATGGACAACTCTAAATTCAATGTGTAATATTTATTATATAGACTTTCTTGAAATGGAAATTCATTGCTTTATGTTTTGAATCTTCTCATGTTCTGTTGTACACATGACAATGTTTCTGTTTTCTTATTCTGTATTTGTGTTTTAATTAATTAAAGAGGGAAAAGAATACCAAAGGAACCAATTTTTGAAATGGTAGAGGAGATTTAGCAATACCAGAACTTAAACTATATTATAAGGCAGCAATGATCAAAATTATTTGGTATTAAAAAATAAAAAGGTAGCTCAATAAAGCATAGTAAATATACAATTTATAGCAATATATAAGGCAGCAATGATCAAAATTATTTGGTATTAAAAAATAAAAAGGTAGCTCAATAAAGCATAGTAAATATACAATTTATAGCAATAAATAACATTACTAACTCTGTATGATTTTTTGTTTCTTTGTTTTGTTTTTGCTGGACAATTTGGGTTAAATTAACTTCCCCAAGGACACAGAGCTAGTGTCAAATATCTGAGGTCAAAATTGGACTCAGGTTCTAGGATTCCAGGCCAGATAAATACTTTTATGTGTATGTATACATACTTGGATCTAATGGAGGAGTGATGAAAAAAGTTACATGATTTATTATACACTTGAAAGGAAAAACAAGTTGTACATAATAGATTTGCAGTTTCATGTGCAAGCTTTTTTCTAATCTACTTTGAAATGGAAATGTTCATTTGATTTCTTAAGTTCAGAATAAAAATTAAAACTAAAAGCAATTTTTAAAAACTAAACTCTGATCTCATAGATACTCCATCACTGGATTTTTATGACTCTTTAAAGTCCTACATTTCTCAACTATGATCAGAGAATAAAATTCAGTAAATGCTAGTAGGATTTCCTTTCCTAGGGTCACATACCAAAATGAGAATCTTAATATTTGTCTCCAAAAGAAAGCCTAACTTGTTCAGTGGAATTAGATAGATGTTGACTAGAAAAATAGATTTGACAATCCCTATGCATTCCACCCTGGTCAGCCCTTAGTAAGTGCTTCATTCAATTACTGATGGTCATCGACAAAATGAAGCTTATCTAGGGGTGGATGACTAGGAATGATAAGGGGTTATTTCTTATAGCAATGGTATGATCAAAACCAACTCTAAGCATTTTGGCATCAATATCTTAACTAGGTTTTAGACTAAATGCGAACAAGTCTTTCAAACTAGAGTGATGTTACAGAACAAGCATGTTCAGATAGGCATAGGAAACTTGGCTACATACCAGGGTCATGTATATGTTACCATGCTATTTAAAATTATATTCATTGCAGAGGTTGAAGCAAGTGTGATTGTCCAACACATCCCTGAAGAATTGTGTGAAGAAAAAGGAGAAGGCTTAGATTCCCCCCCCTCCAAAAAGAAAAAAAAAACACTTTCAAAACTTTTTGAAGGAGGACTTCAAAAGTGGTCCCAAAGATTTTGAACTTCCTGTCAGTGTCCTAACTTCCCCCACAGGGGAATGCCAAGATGGTAGCTGGTGGCAGTATCTCCCTCAGTACTACAGGACAGAATGGACAGATTCATCATGTTTAAGAAGATACTTTTGAGCATTCTATTAGTGGAAGAAAAATAATTCCTTTAACTAGGAGGTATGAATTACCCCTTTGTCACTGATCTAAAGTTCAATTTCCACTAGATGCTGTAAGTACTTGTGTTAGAATGTATCACAGTCTTTTGAGGGAATGATTTGTATCAACCGTCCTACTGTACCATTGTAGTAAGTACATAAAAGGTACCTACAGATAGTTAACTAAATTCATTCCCAACTGATTCTTTTGGAAGGGAAGCACAGCAATAGAGTCTTAAGCTAATGTTACTATAAAATAATCTTTGTCTCCTCAGGGTTGACCCTAAAATGCTGAGGGGGAAATATGGCTTTGGTCCAAAACCAGAGACTTATTTACAAACTGGGAATTAAAATACGATCCTAGGAGCTTACTTGGGCTAAAATAAAAAGCAACAGAGCTCATTCAACTGTAGCAGAAATAACTGTCTTCAAAGGCAAAAATAGGCTTTATCAATTCATAAACACTTATTAAACACATACAATGTGCCAGGCATATGCAAATATAAAAGAGAAAGTCCCTGTCCCTGACAGAATTTTGACACCTCTAGGTGCTTATATTTATTTTGCTTTGCTTCACTGGAGAGAAATAGGATTAACAAATGGTTTTGACAAGCTAAAGATAATCACTTCCTCCTGAAATTTTCCACAGTATTCTGTCTGGACCTCTCCCTTGTACTATTTACCAACATGACACCACTTTGAAGGGATTCATGATGTAGGAACTTTTCCTGCTGGTCAGTGATGGCTTTAAGAGATACAAAAGGCAGGGAGAAATGGGTTGGAGGTTTTCTCCTCCAGGGTCTAACCCACTAGCTTAGGATATCCAATCCAAGGTTATGTCCCTGATTAAGTTCTCTCTTGTTTTTGTTTGTTACAGAATCTTGTGATATATTTAAATATATCTGACATTTCTCCCTTTCTAAGCACTCAAGAAGTGGTACTAACTACAGAAGCAGTTGAAAGACTAATAACAATAACCATAGCTGCCTTATCACTGCTAACCAATTGAGAAAGAGATACTTCATCCACAGCCAGAAAAACCATATGGAAGTAATCATTGATTAAATACATATCAGGTAGTAGGCACTGTTTTAAGTACTTTACAAATATTGTCACAATTGCTATTATAGCAATGCAATGTTTTTATCACACCCATTTTAAAGTTAGCTGAAATTGAGGCAAACAGAAGTCATATAACAAGTAAGAATCTCAGGTGAAATTTGAACTCTGGTCTTCTTGATTCCTTGACCAACAAGCTAGCCACTTTGTCCCCAACTGCCTCTTGAGTGTTGATCAGGCTAAATTCAATCGAGGCGAAATGTAAAATAGCCAGTGAGAAATATTCTTGAAAACGACCCAAAAGTGTTCATGTCCTAGTCTTTCAACTCTATGCAATTTTTCTACGATTCTTCATTGTTTAACATTCCCTTTTTTGTGTCATTAAAAATACTTGTTTCATTTCTGACTCATGTTTGCATTCTGGGTACCTTTTTTTTTAAACTTTTATCCTCTCTTCATAAGCAGTATTCCTTTAAGTGGCCCTAATATAGAACTGTTATATTTGAATGGAAAGAGGGGTGCAAAATTGATGGCATCCTAATTCCATTATTAAGGGGACAGTGAATTCCAGATCAATAGCTTTGAAAATTGATTGGAAAAAAAAGATAGAAAAAGAAAACAGATTGAAAAAGGTTTTCTGATCCTGTGGTTTCTGTGTATGGTTAGCCTCTGTGCTAGACAAAAATAACAATCATACAAATTACAGTGTAAAATATATCCCACCATGACTTACATATATAGTAGTTATTTAATAAATACTAAACTGAAATTGAAATCACTCTAGAAGGGACATCAGAGATTACCTTATACAAAGACTTCATTTTTATATCCAGCTAATGTGTCCTTATTAAGTATTTATTGTAAGCAGGTCAAGAACTAGAAGAGCATAAAAAGACAAAATAAATAACAATCCCTGTCTTCAAACAGCTAAAAAAAATAAAATTAAAAAAAACCTCTATTCAGGGAAACACTAGGTTCAAATAGGAATAAAAACAAAGCATAAGCCAAGTAAGGTTACTTAGGGGAGGGGCACTATTAATTGGTAACACTTGACCTGAATTTGAAAGCTAACTAAGAATTTTAAGAGGTTCAGGTGAGGAAGAGGTGAAGAAAAAAAATTCTAAGAGATGCAAGAATGAAGAGCAAGAAAAATAAAGTGACTTTCAGGTATCATCCAGACATTTAATAGCAGAGCTAAGATTTATGCTCCCAGAACAGAGCATAAAGTAACTGAGACTAAAGCTACCCTATTTTCCCAGTATTTCTTTGCTAATGCTGCCTATCATCCTGGGTGTCTATCATCCTATGAAATCCCTATGATTAAATTCTAAGGATTCAAATATCCCTATTACAGTGTCTTTTCAATAACAAAGTGAATTGATTGGCTTAGTGTCTTGATGCCAATTACTTTGCCACAACACAGCCCAGGCATCTAATACCAAAGATTGTTTTCTTTAAAGAAAATTTACAGTTTAAATATAAGCTTTACTAATGCTCACTACATTTTGTAAAAACAAGAATGAAAGTGGCCTGCCATTTTGGAAGCATCTCTAGATCAGATGGGGAAAACCAGTAAAAATAAAAACATATTTCTTAGCATGCAAATAAAATAAAATGACAGTCCCAAAGTTTTAACCATAGTAATTCTGTGCTTAAAATATAATTAACTTTATATTTAAACAAAAAAATCAGAGAATTTAAAATTTACCAAAATATGTCTTCATCATTACTTTTCCATAAGCAAACTTACATCAAAGCAATCAAAAACAAGACAAATCTATAATAAAAATATCTATAATTTGAAAAATGAAACAGAAAACACATACAATAAAGCAGGTTATTATGTAAACTAATACATGAAAATCTATTACCTTTCCTTTTTCCAAACTGGTTAACTTTAAGCTTGTCTTAGGAGGAGGAAAAAGTTCTGCAAAGGAGAAAAATCTAGGAAGAAAAGCTCACAGCTGATAAAAACTTCAGCTCTACCCTGCTGCGCTGATTTTTATCCTACCCTACTCTTAAGGCTTTGGGCCCCTTTGGGCCATTTACGGGAAATTCACCTCACCACCCTCTGGGTCCTAAAGTTTAACAAAGGGCAGAGTTCACCTAATTAGGGCTCTCTTCCTTTGTCAACTCTATTGTGAGAAGAGTGGAGAGTTAAATCTATCTTTGCTACTATTTATCAAAGGATGAGTTTGCTGCTCTCTCTCTTATAGCTATAGCTCCCAGATTTAAGAAAGAATTAAGAAAACAAAAAACAAAAGCAAATCCTTTGAAACACAGATGATATCCTAAATATTCAAACAAGTTACCTTAAAAATTAGCTTTGCAGTTACACACATATATCTTAAGTGTACATATATGTAAGACAGATATTTGATAAAGTTTGAGTTGTGTTGATTTACTAACATATCTAGAGAATGGAAATCAGAAAAGAACTGAATCCCTGAGTAAAGTAATCAGGCTCATTTGGGAAGCAGTGGGGTACAACAGAAAGAATACAGGCATTTCTGGAAGCCTAGACTACAAACTAAGGTGAAAATATTAAATATCTACTATATACTAAGCATTTTTTAAATATCATTTCTTTTGTTCTTCACAAGCTTAAGAAGTAAATGCTTTAATTATCTCCATTTTACTATTAAGGAAACTAAGAAAGACAGAAGTTAAGGTTTGTACCTCAAAGATCATGTGGCTCAATTTTCATATTTTAGATAACCAGTTCTGAATCTGCCCAAGTGCCTTATTATCCTCTACTTCACCCATAGTAACTGAAGGAAAAGTTTTGACAATGCTTTGCTAAAATCTAAGTAAAGTGATGAAGAACATGAAAGCAAAGGTATTGCAAAAAATAACAAATTGTACATACACGGACCTTGGTTCTCTGGAGGAAAGCATGATAGGCAGTTATGTACATCAGAGAGTTTTGGCTCCTGGAAAAATGGATAGCCTCATGGCACATAAATGGAAGCAGATAAAGGCATAAGTGGACAAGGATAGAGTTTCTAGGGCAACATGGGAGTTGCAAGGATTCTAAATACCATACATGAAGTAACAGTGGAAGAACAAGAGTTTTCCTGGATAAGAAGAATTCCTGGTTGTGATTATTGGGAATCTTAATCAAGATGAATGTCTGGACCAAGTACACATTGGAGAAGAGAAGGTAAAGTTTCTGAACAATAATTTTAGAGAACAAATAAAAGAGTTTATAATCAAGTGGAACAATCTGTGAGAGAACTATGTTTTTAGTTGTCCCTCAAAACTATAGATTGTGAGGATTCTGAGGAAATATAATCAATTCAACTCAATCCTAAATCCCTTTAGGAGGGTTTGGGGGAGTGACACTAAATAGTACACTAAGTCTGAAAGACTATCAAACTCCCTGAATGAGGAAAAACTAACAAGAGAAAAAGAGAGAATTTTCTAGTTTGTTTATGTTTTATTAGCTCTGCATTTGGATGTGAGGTCTTTGGGTTTTGATAAGGTGAAATATCCTGTCTTTTTTATGAAATAAAATTTAAACTACATATAAAATATTCCCTTAGGAAAATTTTATCTAGTGACCAGTCCTTTAACCTTAACAACCATATAAAATAGGTGTGAAAAGTTTAATTATCTCGATTTTATAGATAAAGAAACTGAGGTTCAGTGAGTTTTTGTAACTTGACCTATGGTCACATAGCTAGTAACTATTCCAGACACAAATTCCAGATTTCTGCTGACTTCAAATATGGTATACTTACTAATATACCTTACCAATACACCTAACCCTAACCTTAAGAAGCATGTTTTATACATGCACTAACCAGGGAACTCTTCTGGGAAATATGTAAGTACAAAATTTCCCAGGATTATTATTGGCAGACTGATTCACCCCCTCAAGGCTAGAGTCAAGAACACTGCATTGAGGTGTTTGTTTAAGAAACTGAGAATTTAGTTGGAGATTTCTTTGTACTTAGGAAGATTATTTATTATCACCTGAATGAAAAAGTTAATAGAATACAGAATTCTCAGGTGATTACTATGCCAGCTGTCATCATAATTTCCTAATGGTGTCAGAGTACCTTTAGAAAGTGTTTGTTTTTCAGGCACTCAATTATATTGTTGAAAAGATTGTAGACTGGTGCAAATTTTTCAGAGAGCAGTTCAGCAATATGCAGTGTGACAAAATTCATCATAATGGATTGACCCAGCAAATTAATTGCTAAAGAGAATAAAAAGAAGGGGAAGGGGAGGAAGACTCTTTTGTTCAAGAATATTCCAAATTACTTTCTTTGTTGCTCAAATAATGAGGTTAAATATTACGCATACCCTAAAGTACTACCTAAATGGTTATCACTATCATCATTATTATTAAGCAAAAAGAATTAGAAGCAAACTTTATATCCAATTAGGAGAGAATAGCTGAATATGAGTTCATTAATATAATGAATTATTATATAAATATTATATATTATATAAAAATAATAAATAGAACAACACATTAAAATGTGAGAAATCTTATATACATGATACAATGTAGATTAGGCAAAATTAGTTATATTCACATGAACTGCAAAAGTAAGAAACATGGTAGAGGGAGAAGAATGGTAGAGGATACTAAAAATCAAATTTAGGACAAAGTTGAATGATAATATAGAGGAAACATATTTTTTATTTTTCTGTTATTTGTTTGATGATCTGTTTAGTTTGACTTTGTTAAAATGTACAGATTAAGTAGCAGAATGTGGGTTATGATGCCAGAGATAATGTAATGTTGTTAACCTTTTTTTTCTGTTATGATGAGTAGAGAAGATGTATCAGGAAATGATTTTGGTATAAAAGCAAAAGGTACCAATAAAACATCAGAAATATCTATCATTGAGGAACTTCTGCTAGCCATATAAAAAGGCTCCAGTACTCTATTAAGTACCAGTATCAACCCCACTTAGGAACCCATTCTACTCTGGAACCAAGCAAGTGTTAACTGGGTTGATGAGTCTGGTCTTAAATGAGTGTGCTTGTAGACTTCTTTTTCTAATGTTCTTTGGCTAATCGAATACCTGTGCTGGAGCCTTAGGGGAAAATGTACTTATTGCTAATGTTATGGCTCTTTTCTCAAGTTTCCCCAAAATTGTGGAATAAAAAAGCATTCACTATTTAATATGAGTTAGGTAAAGGACAGATATTTTTTCCTTATAGACAAAAGGAATGTTAAATACAGAATAGTTGTAAGCATGCATTTGACAAACAAAATAGAATTCACTAATTTAACTTACAACAATTATTACAATCTTCTCAAAGACTGACTCTTCATACTCATTAGAACATAAAACAGTTTGCAAGGCTGATGTTTAGTCACTTTTTGCTCTATACTGCCCAAAGGATTCCAGATGCATGCCTATTAATAATAATAGTCAGTCTAGGGCCAATCAACTTCTCACAGTGGCCATTCTCTCTAAGAAAACTAGAAGAGCTGTTAGGGACTCCTCTCCTGTTACCATTCAGCTCTGACTTGATGGAACAAAAGACTTCCAGACACCTGTACATATCCATCTCAGCATAGATGTTCATTCATCTAAGATCAAGAAAAGATTTTAGGGCACACTGCAAAATCACCAAATTAGGACTCCTGATCTAGCTGCCACATGGATAGAAGAACTATATAGTCCTGAAATGGAGAAGGGCCATCCTTTCCTGACTCCTTACTAGAAGTTACATGACACGACCTGGAGAATTCAAAGGAAAGGAAAGCAAGCTAAAAAATGCTTCTCCTTTTAATGGTCACAGCATCTCTCCAGTGTCTCCTCTGCTATCATAGAGTAGGACCAGGACTAAGGAACCATTCAAAATATGCCATGTCATATCAAAATTGTAATTAACAAAATGGCAGTTCATTTCAGTCTGTAGAACCGAATGGCCAGAAGCAGTGGGGGAGTCTATCATCTGCACTAGCTCTAAAGGCTGAATTACATGGATTTCATTGGAAGCAGGCAATGGAATACATACATTTGCTCTGTACAACTCATGTTGTATGTACATAAGTAAAATTATCAGTATAATATATTTGGTTTAATATCATATTGACATGCTTGTATTTGTTCACTTTATATATTTTATTAGATTTTATAATAAAAAGTTCAGGATTCAGATTTTGTTTTTTGGTTGGGACAGTGGTAGGCAGTTGAGCCGATATCTCTATGGAGTCCTGAGTCTTTTGGAGTCTTCAGATACTCAAAGGAATTGTTACCTAGGATGACCCAAAACTGATAATTAGATATGAAAATACAACCGTTTTAGAGAGGTTCCTCCCACCAGTTTGACCATTCAAAGGACTGAACAGATTTTTATCTGAATAGATCCTACACAAAGAATCTAGATTAATTCCTTGGACCAAATTCCACAGGCAATTAAGTCAAATAAATAATTAGGTTTATTTTTTCCATTGAATTGGCCAATCAATATAGTCAAAATTATTAAACCAGGTATATATGTATATAGATAAAAATAAGGAAATAAAAAAGTTGACAGAAAAAAAAGATTTAAAAAATTCTTTAAGAGTTTTTTATAACATAAATATGATAACTATTCATGATTCAGAAATATTTAGGGTATCCTTCCTTACCTGGAGATCCAAGATAATTTAGAATTTTCCTTGATTTCAGCAACATTTAATAAAGTGATTTATGCCATAAAAAGAATAGTAGTACATGGAAATCTCTCAAGTATATAACATTGCTTACATTTTTGTAATATATTAATCACATACTGAAGTAGCATGCCTTAGTGGATAGAATGTTCAGTTTGGAGTCATATAGACTTGTATTCAAATCCTGCCTCTGATATACCCTTGGCTGTGTTATCCTAAGTAGCTTAACCTCTCAATGCATAGGGCATCTCATTGAAGCTATAAGTTACAAAGAAGTTTCCAATGTAAAATGTTTCATTCTTTCTTACCAATTCCCTAGGCTGATGACAACAATGTAGATATTTCTCTATAAATAATGATAGGATTCAATTTCTCCAGTAATCTGTCCCCTGGAGGGTAGTCTTAAAAAAACAATTTTTTAAAAAGCCTAAAAACTCTTATTTTAAGTGCAATTAGAATGAGAAGCAAAATAATAATCTGGGGGGAAATTTTGCATCACATAGCTGTAATCAATGTCTAATGTTGAAGAAGCATACAAAATTAACCACAACTATGTAAGACCTAGAACTGTTTCCCAAAGGTCAAATTATCAATGGATAAACATACTGTTCTCAAAAGAAAAACTGAAAACTATTACCAAACATAAGAGAAATTGTTCCAAGTCATTAATAAGACAAACACAAATTAAAACAATTATGAAATTTCACAACAAAACTGGCAGAAAATTGGTAAAGATGACAAAATGATATTGGCAAGGCTGTAGAAAGACAGGCTCCTTAATTCACTGGAAGGAGATTTCCTGAATTAACAACAACCCTAGCCAAATTTAAAAAATCTAAAGAATAAATGTCTTTTCTCTTTGAAATATAAGACTGTAAGATCTGAATTTTGGTTTCAGGAACATTTAAAGTTATGTCAACAAACTACTTATTTACCAATGAATCTAGCAACAAACCGGACTTTCTCAGTATATTACACACTTCTGAGTATTATATTGACCTTGTCAATCCAAAGAGTAGTCAATAATGGTTCAACTTGTAAAGTTTCTAATTGAATATTTCAGGAATCTATATTTGCACCTAAGTCATTGAACATTTTAACAGTTCCTTGAATAAAGGTATGGAAAACATGCTAATATTTGCAAATTACATAAAACTGGGAGGAAAACTAACACAATGGAGAACAGTTCCAAAAGATTTTGACCAGCTAGGACATTGGGCCAAATAAAATATGATGAAAGTTAATAAGTATGAATGTAAAGACACATTTAAAGAATCAATTTCCAAATTTTGATCCAAGTTCTGTTCTCTGAAAATATAAAAAATGACATATGCCTTCTCTTTTTTATATCTCAATTTTGCCAAAGTCATCATATCTCTCCTTTGTTTTTCCTTCTTCATGATAAACATCGCTTATTTCTTTACCCATTCCTAAACATGGTTAGGTATCCATGGTTTTGGAAAACATTCTGAGAGTTTTAATGAATTGCAACCTTACAATGAGCCAGTGTGACATTGAAGCCAAGAAAGCTAATGTTACTTAATACTATATTAAAATACTATATTTATAATCCTAGGTGTATAAAGATGAAACTTTCTGTACTTTACCTTGGTCAGACCACTTCTAAAGTACTACTTTCAAATTTAGTTATACTGTTTTAGAAAGAACACCATTAAGTCACAGAATGTACTGAGAAGGACCTCTAGTTCGTGTCTTATGAATATCATTTGAAGAAAGTGGGTATGTTTAGTCTGGAGAACAATAGATTTAGAAGGACAAATTTTTGGAAAACTGTCATGTGGAAGAGAGATTAGCCTGAGCTGCTTGACTATAGATAGCACAACTAGGGTAATAGGGGTAATTTTTAAAAATGCAAATATTAGCCTGGTAAGGGAAAAATACATCAAAATTTAATAAATTGTCTTAGAGTTCTCTTTCACTGATGAGGTCTTCAGGCAAAGGCTCATTCTGGAAAAGATCTTTTTTTACTTAGGATTTGGATTAACTGGACATTGAGGCCCTTCCCATCACTCATATTTTGATTAATTTCAGTGCATTGAGTGTCAATTTATCAAATAATACTCCCTTGATTTTTCTCTAATGCAACCCACAATAAACCTTTCTTCTAGGGAGTACCTCTTTTGTGGTAGAATCATTATTCGTTATACTAAAGATATTTGAGCTGATTTTTTTTCTCTTAGCTGTGAATCATATTTGGAGAATAGTGTTGTCTGAATGCCTATGTAGAGATTATACATTGGTTTGTCACAGCACATGAAATAATAACTATCTCAGCACTTTGAAGTTTTAATCATCTGCAAATCAACAAGATTTGCAGAATGAAAATAGACATTTAAAAATTATATTTGTCTTCATTCAATTCATCTACAATCTGCAATTTAGTGTGTCTGTAGTTCTGTTGTAGCTATCAAAAATTTCCTTTTCTAGTTTTTAAACCCATTACAAGGCTAATGAGTCACAGTTACCATCCTTTAACATTGAATTGTGCAGTATTTCTTTCAGAATCTACCTAGAAATTAGTGCAGCCTGTCTATATAATATACTAAAATGTTTTTGCCAATCCAGAACTCTATCCACTACATGAGGTTACCTCAATTTTAATTCTAATATATGTAATTACAATTAGCTTGACATGTCTAATGAACAGTTGATGATGGAGAAAGGAGCAGTGATAAAAATAAAGTTAGAAGAACCTAAGGCAAACTAGGCCCATTTAAAACTTTGCTTATTGCCTATCCTGAGTTGCTCAAATATATATTTTCTATTTTCATTTCACCTAAAGAAACACATATAGGAATGAGTTTCATAGTCAAACCCATTACTATGTTGTGAAGATATGTTCAAAGAGCTCAATTATGCTCAGTGAGAGAGGTAAGGAAAGCACAAATAAAGTGAGATTTTGAGCTGAATAGGTAGAAATTATCAAAAACATCAGATAAAAACATATAATTTTTCATTTTTAAAAACAATTTTAAAAAGAGTAAGCAAAAGTACTTTTAAACTGAGATCAGCCAAAAAAATATCTCCCACATGATTGACTTTTCATCTATTTTCAAATCTCATCTAAAAAATAGCTTTACTTTTCAGTTGCTTTGACTCATCGGTGATTTTCAACCAAGTAAAATGACTTTCTAATCTCTTGGGCAGGGAAGGGTGGGGAGAAAGGAAGACTTTAGAAATAATTCCATAAATGTCACATATTTGATCTCATCCCCAAAGCAATCAAAATCTAAAGCAGGGAGTGACCTTAGAAATCATTTTCATTTTATACTAATAGAGATATTATATGACTTGACCAGGGTAAGAGACAGTTAACATAGAATGCATGGTTCTTCATTACTGAGACGTGCACTAGATACAGTACTTCTCTCCCTAAATAAACAAGGTTCTGAATAGTCCCTTTCCTGGACACTCACCCATTGAAAACTGGCCTTCTCATCTATTACGGCTTCAAGAGAAATTCTAGCTTCAGGTCTTTGTTCCACCCTATCACACCAACCTCTCCTAATGATTTTCAACCTCTTGTTGCTATCGTTCAAATCCCATTCTCCATGTTTTGTTGAACTCTCCCTTTTTTCTAATGCCAGAACCTCCTCAACCTTACCTTCTCCTGCACAAATCTTCTGTTCGAAAGCCATTTCTATAGTGCTATTATACCTGCTCCCAAAGTAATAAACTGGATTTTGCCTTAAAATTTTTCATTTCTTGTTATTTCCATTTTATCATACTTACTGAGACACATCTCTCTCCTTATAACAGCTTCCCTGATTATGCTTTCCAGCACTAGTTTTCATTCATATGCCCTGTCTACTCCCTAGTCATTAGTCCCGGTGGGGGAGTTGGATTATTCCTTGTTTTCCTTCACCCCAATCAATTATACTTTCAGGATCACCTTCTTCCAAAATTATTCATGACCTGTCTTCCTTTTGGGCTCATACAAACCATATTTATCTCCCAATTGAAATCTAGCAGCTGTTACCTATAGACATTTAGGACAGTCTTTTTACTTCTTCAACTGAGTTTAAAACCTCACCAGAGGAATTCAATATAGGTAGGTAGGTAGGAAGGTAGGTAGATGGATAGATGGATAAGATAGATGTTCCCTCAAATATGTTAATTCTCAATTCTTCAATTTACTCATTTCCAATGACATACTCCTCCATCTTACCACCTATACACAGAGATGATCATACTCTTGATCTTGACATAACCTACAAATATACCTCATCCATGTTTATGAATACAAATTATTTTATCTATTGTTATTCTACCTATTCATCCTTGTAACTCTAAAAACCATTTTTCATCCTCATCTTGTCCCCCTACCACTTCAATTCATTCCTAGGGCAACACCCTGATAGTGGTTATATTCTTTATCCTTAACCATTTTTGGCCCTTTAGTGAACAAGTTCAATTCTATATGTCCTCTCCTCTCTAGTCTCTTGCCCCTTTATTCTATGAAAGGTCTTTCCCTATAAAACCTCAACTTTAGATCACTCCCACTCAATTCTGCCTTCACTCCTACTTTTCTAGCTGCTAAATAAAACTAGAGAAAATCACAAAATCATGCCACCTGGATATATACTAAAGATATCTTTTCATAATATCAACATGACCCTCATCATGGAAAGGCAAGCTTTTTGTATTCCCCTAATAATTCTACCATCCCACTCACCACAGAAAATTTCCAAACTTTTACCCCTCCTCAACTCTTCCATATTTCCCTTTTTCCATCCTCTTAGCTGAGAATGTTATCTCATATTTATTGCAAGAAAATTGAGACCATTTGAAAAGAGCTCCCTTTTTTCCCTGCTGGTCATCTTTCATCACCAAGATGCTTTCTGTCATTATTTCCTTCTTTATTCCTATTTCAGATAGAGAGGTCTTTCTCCTTGTCAAAATAAACTTATTTACATGCACATCTTATCTTTTCCAATAAATTCTCCTCACACTTGCTCCCCTCATCAGTCCCCCAATCTCATTAATTTTCAATCACTTCTGTCTACTAGATGCTTTACTACTGTCTAGAAACATGTCCAGGTCTCCTCCATCCTAAAAAAAAGGCAACCCTTACCACATTTAATCTGTCTGTCCACACTAGCTATCATCCTATACCTTGTTTCCCTCTTGTGATTAAACTTATTGAAAAAGCCTTTATTTGCCTTTATTTCCTTTCCTCTCATTCTCTTCTTAACTCTTTGCAATCTTCCTGTCAGTCTCATCTTTCAACCAAAATTGTTCTTTCCTTTTACTAATGATTATATTGCCAAATCTAATGGCTTTGTTTTTCAATACTGATCCTTCTTGATCTTTCTGCAGTCTTAATCACCCTCTTCTCCCTATATTTTTGTGACAGTGTTCTCCCTATAGTTGTACTTGGTGTTCACAGCAGGGTTTCAGTTATCATGTCTATGTTGATGATTCTCAAATCTATTTCTCCCTAACTTCTCTGCTATTTTTTTGGACAAGGTAAAAGAGGAGATTCTTTGCTTTAATTGCTACTTCTCCTTAATCTCTGAATGGATGTGGCCTCAGTCAAATGGAGATCTTTTGAAGACCTTAATTGAAAAAGGCCAAGGGCTCCCATTTCATTTTGGGTCATCTCCAGTTGTCTTGATCTATATCTTTCCACTGAACCCAGATGGCTCTGGAGGGGAGAGTGGAGCAGGTGACTTTGCACATCCCTCCTTCCCTTAAATCCAATTAACTTGCATGTCATGGCATCACCTCCCCAATGTCATGGTCCTCTTCGAGAACAAAAAACAAACAATAAGATTGAGATGTATAGATGCTGAGAATAAATGCTAAAGTCAGCCCAATCCCAAGAAAAACATGTACTGAAACTGAGAGATACCAGCCCTGGTCTATCAGAGACATAGCACTAGGCAGAGGTTTCTGCACAAAGAAATGGGATCAGATAGTTCGTTCATGCATCAATCAATCAATCAACTAATATTTGTTAATTCCCTGCTATATTCCAGATACTGTACTACATGGTGAGAATACAAAGAAAGGCTTCCTCTCAAAAAAATTACAATTTTTATGGGAAGACAATATGGAATCAATTAAGAACACACACATATTACATATGTGTATGTGCCTACATACATATTCATATAAATGTGGGGGGGTATGTGTGATAAACTGATGTCCCAGAGGTAAGGCACTAATATCAGTAAGGACTGGAAAAGATAGAACTTAAGTTGAGATTTAATGGAATCTCAACTCACCACGAGGTGAGGATTCTAAACACTAGAGAAAGCACTAGCATGATGAAGAAAATCTTCATCTGTTTTTGGTGGCTTTGATTATGCTCCATTATGAATCAATTCTGAATCAGAAGATCATAGTTCAAATCTTGTTTCTGCTACTTATTACTTGTGTCTACATTCAATCTCCATAGTTCTCTCTGGATGTGAATGGCTTGCCTTGAATCATCTCATTGTTGAGAAAAGCCAAAGTCCATCACATAATTTTGCTGTTTCTGTGTACAATGTTCTCTTCATTCCCTTCACTTCACTTACCATCAATTCATGTTTTTTCAGGCTTTTCTGAAATTAGTCTGCTCATCACTTCTTGTAGAATAATAATATTCCATTATATTCATATACTATAACTTATTCAGTTATTCCCAACTTATGGTCATTCACTCAGTTTCTAGTTCCTTGCCACTACGCAAAGAGCTACTACAAATATTTTTGCATATCTGGGTCCTTTTTCCTCTTTTATGATCTCTTTGGGAAACAGACCCATTAGAAACACTGCTGGATCAAAGGGTATGCACAATTTTATAGCCCTTTGGACATAGTTCCAAATTGCTCTCCAGAATGGTTGAATCACTTCACAACTCCACCAACAATGGATTAGTTTTCCCACATTCATACTTATCTTTTCCTGTCATCTTTGCCAATGAGAGGTGTTCATTCTTCATTTTCAAGAACCTTTAAGCTCTTTTCATCTGCCTTTTTAAAAAACCCAGTCCAGTTTCATATCTTGAGAGGCTAAATATCTAACATGCTAGGAAATACTACATTAATAGAGCAACAGGAAGGAAGTGATCTACTCTTTTCTGTAAAATCCCCAAAGTGATTTCTGCAATTTTTCTTATTGTGAAGAGAAGGGGTCCTTTTTCAGGATTTATTTGCATTCACTGATCCTACTCCAGATCTTGGATAAGACTTACAAGTGAGTTCCTGTCACCAAGATTACTGTTCCAGCAGTCAATAATGTCCTGTTGTTATGAACAAAATATCACTGAGTAGTGGTCAAGCTTTTATCTTCACATATTCTGTAGACTGTTAGTTCAGTGTGAGATACAGAGAGAGAGAGAGAAGCAAGTGTGGTGAATAGAGAGCTGATCTAAAAGACAGAAAGACTTGGGTTTAAGTATAACTTTTTATTTATACTGACTGTGACTAACTCTGGCCATGTCATTGAATTTCAGTTAATACTTGTTTAATTAAATTGACAAAATAAAGTCTTCCACACTAATAAAATAATAATACCTGTCATTTATATAACACCCTACACATATTATCTCATTTTATCTTCACAATGCCCTGGATTTATTATCTCTACTTTACATATGAGGAAACTGAGGCAAACAGTGGCTAAATGATTTGTCCAGAGTCATAAAACTAGTTAGTATCTGAAACAAGATTTGGTCTCCACTCTTCCTCACTCTAAGTCCAGCACTCTACCTATTCTACTAACTAGGTACCTCTGATCATCACATACATAGGTCTCTCTTCAAACCCAAAAGAATAAGCTTTTAGGTCAGGGTCTTAAAGAAATTCTTAAAAAAATAAGAAAATAGAGGCTCAGGCTACAGTCTCATGTTTGTGAGACCATAGAGCCCACAGGCCATTCTCTATCCATAGAGTATAGTACAATGCTTGGCACAAAGTAGGAACTTGTTAATTATTAAATTGTTGATTGATCAAATGATCTTAGGATTTCCTAAATGTTGATATGAATTACATAGAGAGAATGTTCATAGGATCAAAGCTAGGAGGGACATTAAGGGAATAATCTAATTCAACCTCCACCTCCCCAACTCTTTTTACAAATGAGGAATCTTCAGACTAAGAGAATCTGACCCCTTGGCAAGCAACAAAAATTTATTAAGTATTTTCTTTGTGCAAAGCACTGGGTACTTTCCACTTTCCACTGCCTCCCTATTACTGACAGAAGAAGCAGAACAAGAGATCAAAAACATATCAAAAAACTTTTTAATAGAACCAGTTTATCCCCAACCCCAACCATCTATGTTATTTTTCTTTTTAGAATCTGTTAATTATATTCTTGTCCTCTCTGGTGAGGGCATAAATGATTATTCTCATCAGTCTCTGAAATATCCTAAATTTTAGCAGATGGTTTTTACTTCCCATGTGGTAGATTGCCTAAGATATGCAGTATTTCCCGTGAGCTGAATGTGGAAATGCAGTTTGACTGACCTGTTTTTATTGTTTTCAATTTCCTCTTTTATCTGCTTCCTCAGGGAAATTCCCCTATGCTTCTCAGTTTACAGGGACTGCAAACTGGATTATGAGAGTGCCATTAGTACCCAGACCTATCATCATATCCATGATGAACTCTTCTTTTCAGAAACTTGCAGCCAACATATAAGAAGCAATGTTTAGATAAATGAAATTGGGAGGGGGAGAAGGAAAGATAACAGCTATAGCATTGCAAAATCCCTCAATTATTTTTCCCTTAACAATATTCATAACATGTAATAAGGGAAATAGGGTCATTCACAATTTAAATTAAATCTAATTTTAATAAGTGAGAAAGACTATAGACTCTCTATATTATGGTAATATTTAGTCTCATCTTCAAAGAATTATCCTAGGCTTTCTCTGAATTTTATCAGTTGTATTATATCATATTGGAATAAAAAAAGTCACTTCTGTAAAAAAAGAAAAAAAGATGCTCATTCCAAGCACCAGATTAGTTCCTGAATACAAATCAGAATATCTTTATAGTCTACTTGGCACAAAATAGTAGTTCACTTCCAATCAGTATTGAACCAACAAAGCATAATCAAGCAGGTGTTTTATATGAATGGTTACCCAAAGAAGCAAGCTAGTAACATCAATTGTGGGTTAGTTGTATAGAGCCAAAATGAAGAGACCCATTAAGAATATTTATCATAATAATAGTGTGTTTATTACGTATCTGTTCTAATCTACTCATCACTTTGCTAGGTGCTGGATATCAATTAATCAGGTCTGCTATGTTAAATCGTAGGGATTCAAAATGAAGCAAAAGACAGTCTTGTCCTCAAGAATTTGCAATCTAATGGAAAAGACAACAAACCAATATACATAAAGCAAGTTATATACAGGATAAATAGAAATAATTAGCAGAGGAAAAACACTAAAATTTAGCAGGCTTAAGAAAGGCTTCCGCAATTTGGAACTATGCTCAAAAAGTTATCAAACTGTGCATACCCTTTGACTCAGCAGTGTTTCTATTGGGCCTACATCCCAAAGATATCTTAAAGGAAGGAAAGGGCCTCACATGTGCAAGAATGTGGCAGCCCTTTTTGTAGTGGCTAGAAACTGGAAACTGAATGGATGCCCATCAATTGGAGAATGGCTGAACAAATTATGGTATATGAATGTTATGGAATATTATTGTTCTGTAAGAAATGACCAACAGGAGGATTTCAGAGAGGTCTGGAGAGACTTGCATGAATTGATGTTGAGTGAAATGAGCAGAACCAGGCAACAACAATACTATATGATGATCAATTCTGATGGACATGGCTCTATTCAGCAATGAAATGTTTCAAACCAGTTTCAATTGTTCAGAAAAGAAAGCCATATACACCCAGAGAGAGGGATATAAAATGTGGACCACAGCATAACATTTTCATGCTCTCTATTGATGTTTGCTTGCATTGTGTTTCCTTTCTCTGATTTTTTTTTCTTGTAGACACGATTTTTCTTGCACAACAATGATGTGTGGAAATATGTATACATATATTCGATTTGTCAAGTATTTTAACATAATTAACATGTAGTGGATTTTCTAC
>JAJPUD010009519.1:62241-73782 GCA_023553655.1 Myrmecobius fasciatus
ATTGTGTTTCCTTTCTCTGATTTTTTTTTCTTGTAGACACGATTTTTCTTGCACAACAATGATGTGTGGAAATATGTATACATATATTCGATTTGTCAAGTATTTTAACATAATTAACATGTAGTGGATTTTCTGCCAACTAGGGGAGGGGTGGGGACTGGGGGGGAAAATTTGTAACAGAAAGCTTTGTAAGGGTCAATGTTGAAGAATTACCCATACATATGTTTTGCAAATAAAGAGTTTTAATAAAAAAGGCTTCCAATTAAAGAAGGGATTTTAATTGAGATTTAAAAGAAGCCAAAAATTTCCCTTTGTCAAGGAGGAGAGAAAGTATTCCAGAAATGATTTAGAGCATTTCTTCATATGACTATATATATATATGTATGTGTGTGTGTATATATATGTATATATATAGTAATTTCTTCATTAGAAAACTTCCTGTTCATATAACTGTGGCCATTTATCAATTTGGGAATGACAATGTATTCTTATTAATTTTACAAAGTTCTTTATATATTAGAAATGTGAGACTTATCTGAGAATCTATCCACAAATTTTTTTCTCCAGTTTTCTACTGGCCTTCTGATCTTGGCTACATTAATTTTATTTATCTGAGATCTTTTTGATTTAATGCAATTGAAATCTATTTTTCATTTCCAGTTCTTTTCTTTATCCATAAATTGTTCAACTATCCATAAGTCTGTTGGGTATATGTTCCATGTTCTTCAAGTTTTCTTGTAATATCTCTCTTTATCTAGGTCATGTATCCATTTTGGCCTTATCATAATGAATAGTATAGGATATTGGTTTATGCCTAATTTTTGCCAGACTACTTTCCAGCTTTCCCAACAATTTTTACCAAATAATGAATTTTTATCTTCAAAATGCAAGTCTTTATACTTATCAAATACAAAGTTACTGTATTTATTTGCTCCTATAAATTGTATGTTTATTCCACATTTCTATTTCTTAGTCAGTACCAAGTAGCTTTCATAATTACTGCCGTATAATATAATTTAAGGTCTGGTGCTACTAAAGTTCTTTCCCTTAAATTTTTTTCATTGGTTCCCTTGATATTTTTGATATTTGACTTCTTCCAAATGAATTTTGTGATTGTTCTTTCTAATTAAATAATTTGTGGTAATCAGAGAAATACAAATTAAAATAACTTTGAAATAATAGTTTAGATTGGGTAAATTGATTGAAAAGGAAAATAAGTGTTGTAGGGGAATGGGAAAAAATCAGGATACGTTAACTATTTGTAAAATTGTAAAATGATAAAGACTTATTAAATTGTCTATACTCTTTGAAACAGCAATGCTTCTCCTAGGTTTGTTTCCAAAGATGATTAGGGAAAAAGGAAAAGAACTTCTCAGTTCTAAAATGTTTATAGCAGCTCTCTTAGTAGTAGCAAAGAATTGTAAATTGAAGAGATGTCCATTAATTGGAGGATGGCTGAACAAATTGTGATACGTGTTTGTGATGAAATACTACAGTGGCATATAAAATAATGAGCTCAATGATCTTTTGAAAAACATGCACAGACTTGCATGAAATAATGAAAACAAAAGGAGTAGAACCAAGAGAGCATTATATACAATAACAATATTATTTTCAGAACAATTTTGAATGAATAAATCATTTTGTCCAGAAAAATATCCAAATTAGCCACAAAGAACATGACAGAAAATGCTCTCTACATCCAGAGGGAAAAAAATGGAAAAACAATCTGGTAGAAATTGGACATAGACTAGCATTTTATACCATTTGCCAAGATATGGTCAAAATGGATATATGACGTAGAGACATTACAAGAAAATTGGAAGAACATGGACTATAATACCTATGAGACTTATGGATAGATGAATAATTTGTGAGTAAACAAGAGATAGAAGTATAAGGTATAAAATGGATAATTTAAATTACATTAATTTTTTTTAATTGTACAAATAAAGAAATTGTAGCCAAGATCAGAAAAAAAAGCAGAAATTCCAGGAAAAGAGGGTATTTTATAGACAGATTTTCAAATAAAAGTCTAATTCCCAAAATAACCAGAATTTTGTTAAAATCTATAAGAATGCAAGTTATTCATCAATTTATAAATTGTCAAAGGATATGAACAGGCAGTTTTCTTATGAAAAAATCAAAACAATTTATTTCTTAAATTCGGAATAAAATAAATATTTTTAAAAGAACTGATTTCTTCATAAGAAAATTGCCTGTACAAGGGAGAAAGCCATTCCAAATACCTCATTGACCATGGGCACCTAAGGGGACAAAGGAAGGGAAGTTTAAGGTTTCTAAGCTAGTATATATAGAGAATAGGTATTTCATGGAAAACTCACACATGGCAAGCACCCACAATATGGTCAGGAAAAGCGATACAAGGATCTCTCAAAATATTTTTTAAGTTCTTTAGAATCTATTGTACAAAGTGGGAGACAATGCCCAGAATGGCATGCCCTCATGAGGGAAGGTGCTGTGCTCTATGAGCCAAGTAGAACAGAATTGGCCCAAAATAAACACGAGATGTGCAAAATTAGAGAAATTACCCCAAATGTTCACAAGGACTATATGTGTCTGAACTGTGACAAAACATTCTGAGCTCTTCTATGTCTCACCAGACATAGTCAGACACACTAACTCAGCTCTAATGTAGTAATGTAATTTTGATCCTCTTAGAGAACAAAGGACAACAACCAACCAACTAACCAACTGCCAACAACAAAATTGGGATACTTAACAGAGACAGCCACTTAAAAGCCAGGACAATGAGTTTACTTTTAGACATCCCGATTTTAAGATGATATGGGGATGGCCAACTTGTCAGAAATCAGATAGCAACTTAAGTATTAGATAGCACAATGAATAGTGTTGAACCCAGAATCAGGAAACCCCGAGTTTGAATGTGCCTCAGATAGTTACTAGATGTGTGATACGGGGCAAGTAATTAGTCTTTGGTTGCCTCATTTCTTCATCTGTACAGTGGCAGGATGATGGGGAGCAGGAGGAGAAAATAGCACCTCCTTACTGGGTTATTTTGAGAATAAAATAAGATAATATTTTAAAAGTGCTGTACAATATTAACTGTTAATAACATAATGTTATCAGGTTGATAACCTAAGTGAGTAGTCTGTACTAGTGAGTAGATTTCATATTGATCTACATAAAGGTTATAGTTGAAGTCACAGTGAATAGATGATTTGAATAGGAAAGGAGAATAAAAAGAGAAGAGCAAAGATCTGAGAAAATCATGTATTTCAGAAGACAAAAGTTTATGTGTCAGGAGAGCACTGTCAAGCAATGTTAATGCCTTATGAGGCCTCCCAATTGTGTCCTGTTCTTTTCAAAAACCCTATAGTTCCACGCTACAATAATTTCTACAATTTATCTAACTAACTAGCTACCTGCCAGTCTGTCTATTTATTTGCCTGTTGTTTCCCCTTTCATATATAAACACAATAGCTTTGCAGCAATAAATGGTATGCCATATCTCGACTATCATGTGCTTATTTGGGATTTTGATAGTCCTCTGGTCAGATTGCATCTGAAGTATTTTATTCAGTTTGGGGAGCTGCATTTTAGAAAGGACAATGATAAGCAATAAATGTCTAACGCAGGACAACTAGATTGATGAAGGACCTGTAAAACAATAATATATGACTCATTTTAAGGGCCTGGAGTTGTTTAGCCTATAGAAAGAAAAACTTGGAAGGATCATGGCAAATGACTTTAAGTGTTTGCAGGGCAGTCATATGGGAGTGGGATTAGATTTATTCTGCTTGATCCCAGAAGGCAGTCAATAAGTGGAATTTGCAACAAGGAAAATTTGGGCTTTATATAAGGAAAGGCTTCCTAACAATTAGGACTAGCTAAGCATAGAATGCATTAACTTGGCAAATAACGAATTTCCCTTCACTGGAGGCCTTAAAGAAAAAACTGATGATTTCTTGTTTGATATAAGTATTCTTTTTAAGGATAAATTGAACAACATGGAGACAGATTTCTTCTAACTGAAATTTTATGATTCTTAAGGATAAGCTGGAGGTAATTTCTTAATGGATGCTTATGCCTTTTGGAAATATAAAATTCATTTTAGCATATTAGAAAGTCCTTAATCTAGATTCCAAAGTCTTGGATTCTAATTTTATTTCTATTACTTAATAGCTGTGTGACTTCAATTTCTCTATCTTTAAAATGTGGAGTCTTGACTACATATCTCTTAATTCTATCGTTTCAGTTAAAAATTTATGATTATGTTTGGCCTTTTCAGCACACAAGATACACAGCAGTTGAATGTTATTCCTTACTTCAACAAAAAGGTGGCAACTAATTTCTAAGGCTAAGTGATACAAAGTAGAGGAAATATTGGGGATGATTAGAGATGCTGATTGAAAAGTCAAGGCAGATGAGCAAAGAGGATCTCCTGCTTCAGTGTTCCCATTTTTTTCAAATATCATTTGAGACATTCATGTAAATGGGATTGAATTCATTGCCTGGATTAAGAAGATCAAAAATAAGGAATTGAATGCTTTGGAAATAATATTTCATTCTGATTTCACAGGGAAAAGAACACTATTGAACATTACTATTTATCTAGCAAAATTATAGAACCTGTTGGAAATTTTTCATATTTTCCTAAAGAAAAATGAAGACTGTTCCCTCCTGTCTGCAGCTGCAGTAATTCAAAAGACAGTGCATAGGAGGTGATAATTTTCTTTGAAGCAATTGCCTTAATTAGACAGAATGTCATTAAAACCAAGAGATGTACAAAGTAAATGAAAATGCCAAACACAAAGAGTCTGAAATGAATACTGTTCCTAAAAGAACCTGCAGCCATTTAGCCTAAATGGTTTACATTTTAATCACTAGGTCATTTAATGAGCCCTAACCTAGGGCAGCAACATTGCAGGAGTCTGAAGAATTGTGATTGGTTGTTATGTCCTGTATTTTTGGAAGAAGAGATGACTAGAGAATCAAATGCACAAATTTGATTAAAAGTAACCAGCCACCAGATTTAATGATTGGGGAAACAAGCAGCAATGATAACAAGACTATCCCATCACTACAGCTGTGGCAATATCATGTACCCATTTGCAAGAATCATCCCCAAGGTGCATTGTGATTTTATTTTATTACAACCAATATTTGAAAATAAAAGTGTGATTAGAGTATAGCTCAATAAAATATTATGAAACAGAAAAAAGGAGGCAGTTCCTGCTTAATTTCATTTTGTGATCACACTGGAAATAATTTAGATGCAGTCCTCTTAGTAATAGGGAGCTGGGCTAAATGTTCTGTTAATCATTTTACCCCTATAATTTCTTTTTTCTTTATTAAAGCTTTTTATTTGCAAGACATATGTATGGGTAATTCTTCAACCATTGGCCCTTACAAAGCTTTCCATTACAAATTTTTCCCCCCTAGTCCTCACCCCTCCCCTAGATGGCAGGAAATCCACTACATGTTAATTATCTTAAAATACTTGACAAATCGAATATATGTATACATATTTCCATACTTACCTTGTTGTACAAGAAAAATCGCATCTTCAAGAAAAAAATCTGAGAAATGAAACACAATGCAAGCAAACATCAATAGAGAGCATGAAAATGTTATGTCGTGATCCACATTTCATATCCCTCTCTCTGGATGTATATGGCCTTCTTCACTGAACAATTGGAACTGGTTTGAAACATTTCATTGTTGAAGAGAGCCCTGTCCATCAGAATTGATCATCATATAGTATTGTTGTTGCCATGTATAATGATTTTTTGGTTCTGCTCATTTTGATCAGCATCAGTTCATGCAAGTCTCTCCAGGCCTCTCTTAAATCATCCTGCTGGTCATTTCTTATAGAACAATAATATTCCATAGCATTCATATACCATAATTTATTCATCCATTCTCCAATTGATGGGCATCCATTCAGCTTCTAGTTGATGAACCTATAAAATAGTTGATGAACCTATAAAAATCTAAAATTATTTGTCTAAGTTTCATCTATTTCTGATGAAATAAATTGATGAGTGAACAATATTTATTAAAATCTAGTCTATTTAGTTAATGTAACATAAAGAAGGCAGTTGTAATATAAAGTAAAATAAAAATCTACTACATTCTCTCAGAAAAAGATATTTGCATAAATTAGTATTCTAAAATGGATAGATAGGTATATAAAGGAACTAAAGAAGTCAAATAATCTCTTAACACCTGAAGCCTATGGGAGCAATTTGCCTTCCTTTTCTTATGACTAATATTCATTCTAACAATCCCCTTCCCATTAGTTTATTAAGAATGAAAGAAAAATCAATTGCTCAGCTTAATAAGTAGCTGAAACCTTTTTTTCTATTCTTCTGACTGAATCAAGGATGAATACTTACACAATACTGGGCCAATGTGAGTCTCACTTAAATACCGTGCCCATGAGTAGACAAATAGAGAAATCACCAGAGAATCCTTTTAACTCTCTGAGATACTGTGGGTGTCAAAGCAGCTATCCATTTCAAGGGTAGAAAATTCAGTTATTATAATCACCCACAACTTTCCAACTGTTAAATCATGTTATGGGAAAAGCACTCATAGTGTTGCTGACAAAGCCCAAAGTCTAGTGAGTAATAAAGAAGCATTTTGTCTTGTTTTTAGTAGCTTGTGACCGGATCATCAGTTGAATCATGTTCAAATAAAGCTAAATGCTTATTCTAGAAGAAGTGCTTTATTTCTACTCTACTCCTGTCCCTTTTCCTGGAAAGAATATCATTCATATGAAAACCATTCTGTCCCAGAAAACAAGACTAACTTTTCATCAAATCCCAAGAAGGTAGCCCTACCTAATGATTGTATTTGGTGACTGAATAAACTTTTGAGTCCTAGTCCACAATTTGAATTGTTTTTACTGCCTTTTTTTGAAGGAGAAATAAAATATAACACTATGTAAAGGTATGGTAAGATCAATGGCTTCATACACTATTATAAAAATTGTTTATTCTCCTTGGATAAGAAACATGCAGCTTTGTCTAAATGGTCAATTTAACTCTACTTTCTTAGATCAAACAAACTTCTTTAACAGCTATAACACTAGTCAACTTCTCTAGTTTTTCTGAACTCCCCCCATCATTTCTTGCAAAACAATTTTCAATTCATATTTCACAATTTGTTTAGCCATTGGTGAGCATCCCCTTGATTTCCAATTCTTTGCCACCACAAAAAGAACTGCTTTAAATATTTTGGGCAAATAGGTTCTTTTTCCTTTTCCTTTGATCCATTGTACAATGGTAGTGGTTTTGCTGGTTCAAAGGGTATGCATAATTTAATACTTCTTAGGGAATGGTTCCAAATTATTGTACAAAATGGTTGGGCTGGTTCACAGTTCTACCAACAATGCATTAGTATACCAATTTTTTTTCCATATCCCCTCCAGCATTTATAATTTTTCTTTTTCTCTCCTGTTAAACAATCTGTTATATGTAAGAAGTTATCTCAAAGGTGTTTTAATTTGCATTTCTCTACTCAATAATAATTTAGAGCATTTTTTCATATGACTATTCATAGCTTTGATTTTTCCTGGAAATTGCCTTTTCATATCTTTTGACCATTTATCAAATGGAAGATGGCTTACATTTTTATAAATTTGGTTCAGTTACCTATATATTTGAGAAATGAGGTCTTTATCAAAGAAATTTGCTATAAATTTTTCTTCCAATTTCTTGTTCTACTGCAAACTTCATTTTTATTATTTTGTGGTTTTTCTTTTTATTAATATTGCTGCAATCATTGCATATATTGTCTTCTTGGCTCTGTTTTTGTCAATTCATGTTTGTCTTTCCAGGATTCCTTCTTAGCCTTTCTTTCTCAGTCTAATTGTGACACTACATTATCCTGGTACTTATCTTACTTTTCTGCTTCTTTTCTGCCTTTTTTATAGTTAATCCTCATTACTTAGGTGGCACAGTGGATAGAGCTGGGCCCAAATCAAGAAATTAGCTTTTGAATTTAGCTTTTATACTACATTTATACACATTTTATACACATTTAGCTTTGAATACTACCTAGTTGTGTGTCTCTGGGCACATTACTTAATTCTTTGTTAGCCTCAATTTTCTCTTCTGTAAAATGGGGATATATGGCACCTACCTCTAAAGGTTGTTGTGAGAATCAAGTAAGATATTTATATAATGTTTTGGGATCCTTTAAATACTATACAAATATTAGCTATTATTATTCATCTAAGTTCTGAAATGCAAATGTTGCCTCATAGTTATTTTTCTCTTTTTCTGTACCCTAGCTACATTATCCTTCTCAGTGAATTTATCTTGCATGGGTCAGAACTCACTCAAAAATCCTAGTTATGCAATTCCAATACTTGCTTGCAAATGTCCACCTGTTTCATTGATGCCTAAAATTTGGTGCGTCTAAAATCAAATTATTATCTTTCCCCTCTCACAAATGAGTTTTTCTTCCTTATTTCCCTACATTTATTCATTAAAAATGACTATTACACAGAAAGCAATGGAATGGTCCTTTGGCTATGGGCAGGCTGCAATGAAGTTGCAACTCTGAAGAATGGGAATTAAAAGACAATTGGCATGCTCCACTGGAACAATCATAAACATAGATGGCCTGTAGCATGTTGGATAGAATTCTTATGGCAAATTTGTCAGAGGATATGGACAAGATTTGAATATAATGGGCAGGCAGGGATAAGTTGGGATCTTTATTATTGAGAACAACTTCTAAATCAATAAGATCACAAATCCATTTAAGCATTAGCATTGTTGTCATTGTAAAGTCCAAATTCCTTAGCCCTTATTATTTTGACTCAATTTACCTTTACATTATTATTTTTTAATACTCCTCAATATATGCTCAACACCTTTTTTTTAAAGGTGGCATAGTAAATAAAGTGCTCATTGTGAAGCTAGAAGTTCAAACACAGCATCAGACACTAGTTCTATGACCCTAGGCAATCTAACTTCTGTTTACCTCACTATTTTCAACTACAAAATAGAGGTAACAATTATACCAATCTTCCAGGACTTCTGTGAGAATCAACTATGATAATGTTAAAAAAAATCCATGACAGGACCTGGTACATATTAGACATTTAATAAATCTATATTTCCTTCCTTAAACTAAACAAACTACTTCTGAACCTTTGATTATGCTATTCCATCTGGCTGGAATTTCATCTAAATAAAAGAATTCAAGAATTTCATTCTTGAATCTCAAAGTTGGAAGGAACTTTAGAAACTGACACATACATGAATTCCCTCTATATTATACCTGATAAATAGTCACATGGCCTCTGCCTAAAGACCTTAAATAAAGAGCACACAGTCCTTTAAGGAAGCCTACTCCACTTCCAGATAGATGTAATTGTTAATAAGTTTTTCCATATTTTAGGCCTAAATGTTCCTCTCTGAAACTTTTATTGCTTCTAGTTCTTCCTTATGAGAATGAGTAAAACAAGTTTCATCCAGGTTCTTATCCATTTTTCAAGAGCTAGACAAAATGTTAAGTGGTCCAGGAATCTATCTTTGATCATTTCAACCAGAAGTAAACTGTCTTTCCTATGAATTCCCATTACAACATGTTTTTATTCCTTTTATAGTGACCAGTACAAACATACATACAAACATTATTTATTATTTGCACAAAGGGAATTCATTATTTACTCTGATCAAGATTTGGCTATAACGCCATGTATTCTATAGTCCTTTATGTATTTTATCTTATCTCTCCTAAAAATAGAGACGTGGTAGAGCCAGTTCCTACTGACTTCTTAGAGATGGGTGTTAAATTTTCAGTGTGAACACTGTATTTCTGAAATTGCCAAATGCCTCAAATCAAGGGCTCAGTTTATTGGGGTTTTTTATTATCTAGACTTCAGAAAATGAAGGAGAAAATGTTGATAATGCAGATTGAATTTAAAAGTATATTATACATTTTCAGAAAACTAGTTATTAAAGATTTATTAACATACTCCTATCTAGAAGACTCTATAAACAAATTGAAGATAAGTTATGTGCCTTCTCTTTTTATTTAATGCAATGTATATCACAATTCTTTATAAATAAAAGCAACATATATGGTGGAAAGAACCCTGTATTAGGAGTTAAACGTCTGTGCCAGATTACATTGCCATCATATCCTAGATGTATGAATATGGATCAATTATTTGATTTCCCTGAACCTCATTTTCCTCCTATATAAAGTTGAATTAGGTTCAGAGGACTAGAGTTAGAAAAGAACTCATAAATCATCGATTACAACCCCCTCATTTTATACATATGGAAACCAAGGTGTAAAAAAAACTAAGTCACTTACCGATTGTTACACGGTTTATTAGGTGGCAATGACTCTTCCTAGGTCATCAGCCTCCTGTGTTGTTGTATCCTCAGTACTTGGAACCATGCCTGGTACATAGTAAGTGGTTAATAAATGATTAAACTCACCTCTTGATTTCAAGTCTAATATACTTTCCATTATTTCAAGCACTCTAATGTGAAGTCCTTCCTACTTTGAAGAGCTGTGGAGGTTGAGTCTGAGTTGAAATGCACATCAGAGGCAGAGGCAAGATGGAAGAGTAAGGACAGGAACTCAACTGAGCTCTCTTCCTAAACTTACAAATATAAATAATGACTCTAAACAAATTTTAGAGCATAAGAACCACAAAAACTCAGAATGGAACAATTTTCAAGCTAATGACAACTCAGAAGACAGCATGGAAAGGCCACTACGGTTGGACTGGAGCAAGTTGCAGCTTAGGCCTCCCCAGCACAGCCAGCAAAACAAGAGCAGAACTTTTGGTCTCTGAATCAGTGGCAGCAGTGGTGATTTCCAGACCTCTCAGGACACAGATGCCAAGGACAACTTGGAAGGTTGTCAGGAAAGGTTTGTCACAATAGGGGATGAGAGGAGCCCCAGTGAACCAGGAGCAGACTTTGGGAGCAATTGAATCAATAGCAAAAATGGCAGCAGCTTCTGAAGATTTCAGCTCACAGGTCGGGGGGCCCAAACAGCTTGTTAGATGGACATAACAGGGGGTCTCTTGGCTAGCGCTGAGGCAGGACTCTTGCTTTGCCCATTCTCAGATCTGGGTAGCAGTGCTGGTGATGAGAGAGAGACAGAGAGAGAGCCATGCTTGGAGGATAGCCAGTAAAATTCACATGCAGTAGGGAATGTTCCAAGTCTGAAGATGGAATGTTTTATGTGAGGCAAAAAAGAAAGCCATGGATCAGAGTACATGGAAAGTAGTAAAATATGAAAAGACTAGAAGGACTGGAAAGGACCAGAATATAAATTGCTTGAAAAGCCAAACAGAGAATTTTATATTTGTTCCTGGAGGTAACAAGGAACCTCTAGAATTGAACATGGTCAGACCTACACTCTAGAAAGATCAGTTTGACAGCTGAGTAAATGATGATTTGTAGTCAGAAGGAAATTGAGGAGGAGGCCATTGCAGTAGACCAGGCATGAGGTGAAGAAGGCCTGAATCAGGGTTCTGGCAGTGTTAGAGTAGAGATAGTAATATTTTTTTTT
>JAJPUD010009520.1:0-12738 GCA_023553655.1 Myrmecobius fasciatus
GCATTCTTTTTCCATTTTGCCAGATTTATTTTTCAGTGAATTGTTGTCTTTTTCCAATTCACCAATTTTGTTTTTCAATGAACTGTTTTCTTTTTCCAATTCACCAGTCCTATTTTCCTGTTTTTGATATTTCTGTTGCCCTGATCTCAATTTATTTCAAGGGGTAAAATTTGTAACAGAAAGCTTGGTAAGGGTCAATGTTGAACAATTACCCATACATATGTTTTACAAATAAAAATCTTTATTTAAAAAAAAAAAGTCTTCCCCCAACTTTGAAAGGATAATTCACTTTTGAAATAAGCAGTTCCCTTATGTAAAGCAGCTTTCTCATTCCAATAAGTGTGATTTCTTCCTCTTCACTAGAAATGACTAAGGAACACAACAATTATTATGGTTGTCTCCCAATCCCAAATAAATTTAAGACTATCAGGTGTTAAATTCATGTATTTCCATGAATGAAGTAACACATTTCTAATAAGTGAGCTCCTAGAATGAAGAGACTGTTTTTGCTTTTACTTGTTTCCACACTGTTTGGCACATTATGTGGTATCGTAAATACTTAACAGAAATATGGGGGGGCACCTAGATGGCACAATAGAGCACCAGCCCTGAAGGCAAGAAGACTTGCGTTCAAATATGGCTTCGGACACTAAATAATTACTTGTTGGGTGATCCTGGGTATGTCACCTAACCCTAATTTCCCCTACATAAATATAAATACACAAGAGTATTAACTTTACTTCCCTTTCACTAGTTCTAGCCCATATAGCCAAAACCATTCATTTTCTTTTGGCCAGCAGTTCAAAAAACACTTGAAATACCTGATATGGTGTAAGAATAGGAAATATTATAAATGCTACCTGCTGGGTGACAGGAAAATTACACATTGGAGAACTGCAAAAATGCTGGACCTGATGGAATGACTACCCATTTCAAAACTGTAAATGACTGAAATCAAACCATTCAAAGGATCCTTGTATTATAGAGTCGTATAATTTTTGAGTGAGTTTGGGTTAATATTTAAAATTTTCCATGAATTTTTTATAAGATGTTTTCTTCAACTTTTTTACAGAACTTTATTTCTTTAAACTTTGTGAACATAGAAATTATTTTCATACACTTTGTTTCAAAATTTTCTTTTGGAACTATTAATGAGAAACCAAATGCTATGGGCTTTTAACATACAGATCATAAATATACTATATAAATATAAAACAAAAACTTTTTTGTGCACAAGAAACAATTTTACATTTGTCTCTTCTAAAACGTTCCATCATTACAATAAAATAGATGAAATACAAAGATGTTTCTAAGAAACATTCTTGGGAGTAATTGTGCTAAGTAAATAATAGTCACTTGGTTTATTTCCCTAGAAATCACAAATTCATATTTGCACAGAAATATTTGTGATGATAAATAATAGCATTTATAATGTTTCTTTTCTAAGTTTTATTGTTTACAAATTCAGAAACTGAATTTTATTTAATGTGAAATTCTATTTACTGAGTGTAACGCATCACTAGTCAGCACAATTTTCTAAGACAATTCTTCAGAATATGAATAGTGGTTTGTCACTGAGGTTTTGAAATACATGAAGTATATGATACAGTCAACTCTTCATTAAGCACATTGAGAGGAAGGAGCCTTGCTTAGGTATTGGGAATTTTTATGGATCTGGGAGATGATATTTAAACTCCAAATAGGTTGAGTGGGGTATGATCTGCATAAGATCAAGGAATTAGGCTTGGAGGAGTCTGCAGAGATCATCAAGTCCCACTTCCTCTTTTTGCTGTTGAGAAAACTGAGGCCCAGGGAGGTTAGGGATCTACCAATTTCCTTCTACTAGTAAATATCAATCAGAATTAGAAATTAAAAAAATAACTCTAGAGTCAGCACTTTAAGATATGATACTTTCTTGTTTCTTTCATTTATTTATTTATTTCATTTAATAATTGTCACACTTGTTCATATTCAAATTAATTTACTCAAATCTATACCAATGCTAAATCGATTTTATTTTCTTTTAATTTATACCATTTTGTCTTAAGATCTCTTTAGGATGGAGGCCCAACAGAAATACTGCTAGGTCAAAGGGTATGCACAGTTTGATAACTTTTTCAACATAGTTCTAAATTGCTCTCCAAAATGGCTGGATCCATTCACAACTCCACTAATAATGAATTTGTACCCCTTTTTTTTCCCACATCCCCTCCAAAATTCATCTTTGACTTTTCCTGTCATCTTAGCCAATCTGAGAGGTGTGTAGTGGTAGCTCAGAATTGTCTTAATTTGCATTTCTCTGATTAATAGTAATCTATATCACCTCATATGATTATAAATAGTTTTAATTTCTTTATCTGAAAATTGTGTGTTCATATCTTTTGACAAATTGATTAGAGAATGGCTTAGATTCTTATAAGTTTGCATAAATTCTTTATATGTTTTAGAAATGACGCCTTTTTCAGAGCCCTTAAATGTGAAAATACCTTCCAAATTTATTGCTTCCCTTCTAATCTTTTCTGTATTACTTTTGCTTGTACAAAACCTTTTTAATTTAATATCACCAAATTATCTTTCTGGTGTTCAATTATGAATTCCAGTTCTTCCTTGAAGACAAATTCCTTCCTTCTCCACAAATCTGAGAGGCAAGCCATCCTGTGTTTTTCTAATTTGCTTATTATATCACTCTTTATGTCTAAATCATGAACCCATTTAGATCTTATCTTGGTATATGGTGTTAGGTGTGGGTCAAGCCCTAATTTCTTCCATATTTGCTTCCATATTTGGTTTCTAAGACATTTAGAATATTTTTCCGTATGACTATTTGAAGTTTTTCTTCCTCTGAAAATCATCTGCTCATATACACTCATTATTTAATAAATAAGAATTTTTTTTTTACTTTGAATTTTGTCTTAACTAGATTTAATGAACAAATGGAAGTATATAGATAACAAGGAAAAGGTGGGAAAAATGGATGACAGGAAACTCACTCATCTCTGAGACTGTTAAAAGATTGAATAAAATATACTTGTGTACAGAAAAAACATTTCATTCATAGGAAAATAAGGAGACATGAGAAGGAAAAGAGAGTATTAAGAAACAAATATTTTTTTTTCCTAAATAAAAGAAACTCTAGCTTAGGAGTATATATTTTTGTGAGAGGTTTAAAAGAAAAGAGAGGTTAACGTGATTAAGTATGAGAAAAGGGGCAAAGGAACAAAATCAGTTTGATATAAACAAACTGAACACTTACTGAAGCTACTCAAAATTTCTCAGCACTTTCTTCTTTATAAAGAGGAGAAAACCTTTTTTAAAGGAAAATTACAAAGAAAAGGATGGAGTGAAATAAACAATTAGTGATCATGAGTGATTCCACATGCAAAACCAGTTTTTGATTTTCTTTTACTATTTCTTATTGAATGATATACTCATTATATTTTATTTATCCCTTTCTAATTTTCAAGATTTTTTTTTCTTAGATAAGGATTTATATTTTCTTTTCAAGCTATTCATTCCATTGCTTTCTTCTCTTATAGTTCTCATTTCCTTTCAACTTTTTTCTAGCCCTCTCATTTCATCAATTTTTTTTTCAAATTCTAGCTTGACTTCCTCCAGGAATTCTATGTGACCATGTGCCTAAGCTGTATTTTTCTTTGAGAATTTTTCTTTCAGATATTTTGGATTGGTTTTGTGTCTTATGTTCCAATAACTATAATATCTCTCTATCAAGAGATTTATTTCTTCCCATTTTTTCATTTTTCTTCCCTAATGACTGTACATTAATGTCATCTTCTACAAACCTTTGATATTGTATTTGCTTTGTTTTCAACTTATGTCCTCTTGGATTGTATTATTATTTTCTAATGCATTGAACATTATGTTGTTCTGGAAACAGATAGGGCTAAAAACCTATGATTACTAAGTAATTGATCCCAAAGCCTAATCACTTTTATGATGTCTAATAGTAATAGTTAACCTGGGTTTGTGTCTGAAAAAGATACTTATAGACCTGTCTTCAGCTAAATTTCTAGTAAATATCTGCTGGATTTGTCTATCAGCCAACTGAAAATTGCCATTTGTTCAAAGTAAGAAAACTGGAGGATCCTAGTTGAATTGGAATTCTTATCCCATATTGTTTTTCTTTTTCCCTTTTCTGACTTCAGACTGTTCAGGAGACTGGTACTGCTCCCTACCTATGCTCAGAATAATAAATCTAGTGCTTATTTCTGAATTTTCTCTTTTTAATACACAGCTTATGACAACTAATTCTTCTCATGTTGGAATAATACTCCTTTGTGCCCTCAACATTTCTGTTCTGGATTTGTTGTAGTGGCAGAGGAAGTATTATTGGAGGGGGATCAGAAAATGCAGGATATGTGATGTGGCATTTGAGTTAAACTTTGAGAGAAACTAGTTATCCTCAAAGTCACAAGTGAAGGAAGTCCATTCATGACTAGAACAGGGAGTATTAGTATATACTAAATATCAGAGATACAGAAATAATGCAGTAGTATCATACATGAAATGATGTAAGAAAGAAAGTGTGATTGTACAATCCATGAGGAGAAACAGGGCCAGATTATCATTAAATATATCTGAAATGAGCTTCAGAAATAAAAAAAAGTTCATATCCTTCATTTTACCGAAACAAAACCTGAGACCCAGAAAGGTTAAGTGAGTTATTCATTGTTTTGTTGAGATATCAGGTATGTGTCCTGGTGCTTTTCCTGACACTGAAAGAAGCCAGGATCAGGCAATCTCCAACCCAAACAAAAGCATATTAATTTCTGTTACTCACAGTATTCAGTTACTCTCAGTAGGCAGGCTAACCTCCCTGAAGGAATCAGCAAGACAAAGTTTTTCTAGAGTAAATGGTGCTGATTATATTGTGGTATATGTAAATTTTGAGACTATCGGAGCAGTTTGCTCACATAAGGAGGTCCTAAAGTCTTGATTGAACTATGTATGCAGTTATCCAGAAAGCATGCAGACAGGCCACTTAAGGAAGTATTAATGTATGATAATGGGATCATAACTAACATAGACTCACCTAAGGAGGGCCATGCAGGACAACTGTGCAGGCTTTTGTATACTCATTCTCTATGGCATATACATTGATAGATACAAAGATTCTGTCATTTTTGTTGTATAGTTTACAAGATTTTGATCATATTTTATTTCTGACTACCTTTGTTAACTACACTTCATCTCTGTCATTCCTGTATTTTTATCCATGTTCCAGAAAATTTCCAACTATTTTTTTCATTCTAACAATCATATTTTAAAGATTTTTTTTAAATTGTGTAAATTATTTGAAGTAAGCTCTAATACATGACTACCTTGATTGTTTTTCCTATACTTTATAAAATCAAGATTTACGCAAGGGAAATTCATACTTTTCCTGGACTTCATCAACATTAACTTTCTCTTGATATCCCATTGTCAGGATAATGTCAACTACAAATTCCCATAGCCCATTTTGCTAAAATTTATATACTAATTACCCAAATTATCACTCTGAAATTAATTAACAATTATGGGCAAGTGTGAGTCCTTTTCACCTTCTGTATAGTTGCTTTTCTTTCATGACATATTTTGGCAACTTACATATGTTTTATTAGTTTTAACTGCCTGATCTGCAGAACAAGGATAAGGATAGCTAAACTACTTACTGTACTTATTTTTGGTCAAATCTTTGCTCTCCCATGAGACAGTTATTGCTCTTCTTTGGATCTCAATTTCTTTTTGTGTAAATGGGAGCACTGAGGCTACATCAATTCCAAGGTTTCTTCCAATCCAATATCCATCTTTCCACTATATTGTAATTAAATGACACTATTTAAAATTATGCTTATAGGTCATATTTTCATAGAGACCATAGATTTTTAATGAATCCCATCATATGACCTCCTTTATATTTCTTTCAATAACTTTTCTTCCCATGGTCCACCAATTATTTTATCCTCAAATATTTAGTGCACCATTCTTCCTTCATAAAAGTTGTATGAAAGAGTTCTTCTTGTGGATAGGCCTAGATTATACCTTTTTCTAGATAATGATCAGGCTTGACCTTTTACTATCTCTGTAAAACCATGTTTCTTATTATCTATGTTTCATTACTATGTGAATGTTTTACATCTAAAATCCTGTGTGTTCAAAAAGACTTCTTTTCCTACTTTTTGGTAATTGTATTTTCTTTCATGTTTGGAATCAGAATTCTTAAGGTAACTTCTAAATTAGTTCCTTTCTTCTGTGGCTATCTCCAATCTGTCCTCTATATTCTTTATTTGCATATACTTTTTTTGCATGTGGCATATACCTTGATACTTTGAGCTACTTCAGAACATGAACTGGGATTTTGTTCTTTATTTGTCTTTCTTCATATTCCTATAACTTTGCATGGAGGTTAGGACAGAGTATGTTGACCTGCTCTGATTTCTAATCGCAAAATTATGTCAATATTTTCTTTTAATATGCCAAGAAATACTCCTTTTTATTGCAGATGATAGACACTGTCCTAGATTAGTCTTCAGTTTTTCACAGATAATCACAATCACCACTATATTGATATATTTCTTTCTAATTTTCTACTTCTGACTTTATTTGCCACTTTTCCATCATCATCATCTCCCCCCTCTTTGATATTACCACTGTCTCTTCCAACATTTTCTACACTGGATAAGAAGAACTTTCTCAGTTCTCAAATTTGACAATTTTTTTTCTCCTTAAATCACTTTCCTATAACTTCCATATAAATTAGGAATAAGTATTGTACTTGTAATTTCTCTAAAAGAAGAAACTCTCAAATAAGGAAATTATGGATAATAATGTGTAATAACAAGGAATAGATAATTTATGATCTAATAAAGTTATATAAGACGCAGAGTCTATGTAACTAACCAAAAATCGCATAGCCAGTAGCAGTAAAGGCTAAAGCTAAACCCAAGTCTTGGTAACTCAGAGTCTGGCTTTCTCTACACTTTATTAGCTTGCTTCTCTCTATTTTTTTCTTTTATATTAACCACAAATAATTAAGGCTATTCTGAATTGAATGCACTGTGTTAGGTTCAGAAGGGGATCTGAAGATAAATAAGAAAATGTCTCTCACACTGACCTGCCTTATGCTACTTTCAACCACAATTTGTATTCATTATTCATAGTTGTCTTGTACTAAATTTAAGATGAATGAAGATGAAGAACTTCAAAGTCACAAAGCAAATCAGCCAGTGGTAGTCAAGACTAGAAACTAGGTCTCTGGGGTCCTCAGCTTTTACTGAGACTGCTAAACTAAAGTCTTTCACTATTTCCATCTTCTAACTCTGTAGCTCAAAGAGAAACAGTGATTCCAATTCATCTACTGATCACATTGAACTAGCTGTGTCCCCTGAAATTCATTACTACTTTGAATTTCTATGGTTTCCTTTGAATTGTCTTTCTCCTGTCATATTCCATAGCTTGATTGTGGTCTCGATCTCTCTGATCTATCCTTTGATTTCATATTCACTCCTTTGCTTCTACTTACACATCATATAATGAGTTGGATGTCCATAACCTTGAAAAGAATGAAGGCTTAGGTGGTTTCATGTAATATACATTTTAAGAAAAGAATGTGGAATTTTGTTTCAACACCTCCAAAAAGAAAAAGAAATAATAGCTTAGTCCTAGTAGGTTTCACACGGGAAAGTGAAATTAAATGGATAAAAGTGTGTATGCAAATCATCAATAAAACAAAATGTTTGATAAAGATAACACTAATGAAAAAAAAAAGACTGTAGGCAACAGGCTTCATTTAAATAATGAGGTAGAACAATGAATGCCAGTAGAAAGGTTCAAGAGACAGAATTCAAGTGGAGGTTCTTCTTAGAACATATGCTGATAGCTATGTATAAATTAAAGAGAAAATATGAAAAGAAAATCAGTAGTGTTTAAAATTAAAAAGGAAAATTAGGTCAAATTGCTTTTATGAAGTTATTTTTTGCTCTCCAAGAATATTACTAAACCAAAAACCTATCTTTTTCATATCAGTATTTTTATATGGATGCTGCAAGTCATGGAAAACCATGATGTATAAAAAATTAAAACTATATATGCTTCACTAAGACAATAGAAATGTACAAGTTTTACGTGAATAAGCTGTAAATATTCCAATGAATAATTGCACATAAAAATTAATGTAAAGAACATCATCAAAGAACTACTTTACTAGAAAATAAGGTGGGAAAAGGATGTAGTGATAGAAATAACCAAACCGTAGTTTATTAGCCTTCAAGTCTTTTCAGTATAAATAAATATTCTAAAATTTCTAAAATATGCCATATTAAGTCTCTCCTCAGTGGAGATTGTGTAGAATGATATGGAAAATAATCATATAGGAAGACAAGGGGCCTACATGGCTTTTCTCTGCCAATGAAATGTGTTTTCACAGCAGTGAGACAAAAAAAAAATCTATCAAAATAACTGAGCAAATGATTTTCAATGTCAATACTCATGTCCATGTCTGGTCACACCACCAACAAAAATAACAGTTCAAATCTTGACTCCTTTCACTTAAGAACTGGATAAGTTAATTCATTTCTTTGAGCCTCATCTGTTCCATCTACACAAAAAGGACATTTGATTAGATCACTAGGAAGATTGTTCTAGATTTCTATCTCGTGACATTATAGTTCTAAACTAAGCCATGTTGATTATTATATAAAGAATTCATTCAACTTCTCTTGGCCTCAGTTTCCTCACATGTGAATTAAGAATTTGAGCAAGATAATCTTGAAAAACAGCATTCATGATCCCAGCCACTATCAAGGAGAAATGATTAATTGTAGTGACAAATGGCAGTTTGGTATAATGCATAGGATAATGAACAAAAAATAAGCAAAGGTGTTGGTTTGAATGCAGCTTTTACTGCTAAATTTGTCATTGGATCTTATGATAAAGATTGAGAATTATAACAAACTATAGAAAGTATTTGGCCCAAACTACTCATTTTTTAGATGAGGAAACTGAGAAACAAATGAGTAGCTTGTTTGAGATTACATAGATAGGAGATGGGAGATACCTGTGATGCAAAGCCAGGTTCTATTAAGTCTAACTTTTATTTTTGCCTCCTCTATTGCCACAGAAAATAGAGACAACTATTCCAATAGAACCTACCTCAAAGGATTTTTGTGAGGAAAAAAAATTATGTATGTAAGGCATGATTCAAGCTTTAACAAGTAGTAAAATGTCAGCTATTATTACACCCCCATTGAGACACTAATATGAAGAGAAACAGCTGCATTGTTATAAATTCATAGTTGTATAGACAGTATCAGTAGACAGGAATGACCTTGCACACAGAGAAGAAATAAAACCACAATCATCTTCCTTCCTACTTCTCTTTACATGCACACACAATAAAGTCATTTATTGGAGACATTCAAATAAAAATATTTGAACTATTCATCATAATCTTTAGGTAACTTTCCCCAGATACCTGAAAAATCTTATAATGGTAACAATATTTTCAGATCAGTTCATCAGATGATCACTTCAAAGCACAAAGCAGTCTGGGTCAAGTCTGGAGTAATTTATCAATCTTGGTGCAGTAACTCTCAGATACTTTAACTCTCTACTTCAGGCTGAAACAAGTAAAATGTAGTCATTTCCTCCCAGCAGAATATTAAATGGGTCAGCCTTGTAACAATCTACTTAGGTGTCTGCTGAGATCTTCCTAAAAGCAAATTAACATTTCAGGGTCAACTTTTAGTGCTAAGTTAGTTGTTCCTATTAGATGACAAGTCATTATTCAAGATCTTCTATCTATATAGAACTCAAATCATTCTCCTGTCTTAAAAATAGATTAACACTCTGCATGGCTTTGAGTGTTGGCAGAAGAATAATTCTTATGGGCCCTGTTCTCTTGTTGCTTTATTTTCCTTGCTGTGTGCTATGTGCTTGAGTGCTAAGCTTTTGTGTACTTGCTCAAGAAAAATAAAATTGAAAAAAAAATAATTTGAAGAATTTCACTGTGAGTAAAAAATGATTCTGTGGACAAGAAAAAAATTTCATAAATATTTATTTTTCCCAAAGGCATGATTCAAATTCAGTTTAATCTTTTGTGGTCCTTAGAAAACATTTAAATACCTTCCAGTTTAAATGATATATCTTAAATTAAGGGCACCATTCATACCTAATTTTCAGGAAATCAATAGATTCCAACATGGAATAAATGTGAAAGTGTGTAAGGAAGTAGAAAGACAGATTTTTCAAGATCAAAGATTTTTTAAATGCAAAGAACTGGATTGGATTTGGAATCAGAGGACCTGGATTGAGATTCTGATTTGACCATTTAATATGTACAACTTGGGCAACTCACAAATTCTCTGTGTCAAAGTTTTCAACATGTGTAAAATATGTATAGTTAGGGATCTGTGTTTCAAAATCTCTATTGACTCAAAATGATCATGTGAACTTTTTCACATTTAAAAAAATATCTGTATTACATAGATTTTCCCAGATAACTCAGAAATGATGCTGAACACCAGACCAAAAAAAAAAAAAAAAAACCTTTCGGCAGCAAAGAAACTGAAGCCAATTTGTCAAAAAAAGATATGGTCTAAACAACACAGAAATGACATGATATATATAGACAGTGAATGTAGAGTGAAAAAAGAAATAGACAGTAGAAAAATATTTTCTTTCTTACATCAGGGATTCATGATGTCACTGCCATAGATATTTTCTCTATTAACTCAATATTACCACCATAACTCAATATTGATTCAATATTCCACTACGCATTAAGTGATGTAGGAATAGTGGCCACAAAAATTCATCACCTGATCTTGATTTCCTGGAGATAGTCCTGTTGAAACTGAATGAATTTTCTTGTGCAACAGAAATGCATTATATAACCATATTTGAGTTTCATCAAAGGAAGATGCACAATATATTTTGTCACTACAGTTTTCAAAATAAACACAATTCAGGTATTCTTAAAGTGGGTAAAATGTGGGAATGGTTTCAATGATGGGAATAAAAGAACTTTTGGATCATTGAGAGTTTTGCAGATCCTGACCCTGCTCATTTTTAGAGATGATGTAAGATGGCCATCTGGGTCACTATTGCTATAGGATCATTCACAAAGGAGTCCTGTTGTAATTTCTTGAAATTCTGCCTTGGTCATGATTTGGAGCTGAAAATGTATGGTGGTATGAATCTTATATCAGAATAAGATGGAATGGGAATTCTAATTGAATTATATCAAATGCAGAGACATATCTTTTTAAAGGGTCCAAACTATGAGTATAAAAATTGCATATAAGTGTATATGTGTGTATGTGTATATAGACATATAGTAGTGTATAGCATGACCTTTAAATTTTTTTAAAACAAATATAATGCAAAGGAAGAAGAGAAGAAAAGAAGATAAGGAGGAGGGATAATAGACAAAGAGGAGAAAGGAGAAGAAGAAGGAGGAACATCAATTAAACACATGTTACAATCTTCTGCTTCATGTCAGTACCAAGGAAAATAAACACAACAAAAATGAACAGTCCCTTCTCCCAAGAAATTACATTCTTTTAGGAGAGACAGCATAAATATATCTAAGTATATAGAGAATAAATGCAAAATGAGTACATTTATTTGAATAATGTAAAAAGTACTTAAAGAGAGAAATAGAAATTAAAAAAATCAAGAGTAGTCATGTCAATATTAATAAGTTGAGTTGCTTGTTGTAATATTCTTTAAGAAAAAGGTGAACAAAAGGTCAAGGATTTCAAGGGGATTAATGAAAAAAAAGGCAGATGAAGGTGGCCTTGCTGTACCAGATCTAAAAACTATATTATAAAGCAGCGGTCATCAAAACCGTTTGGTACTGGCTAAGAAATAGAGCAGTTGATCAGTGGCACTGGATAGGATATCAGGACAATTTAGGCAATAACCTTAACAATTTAGTATTCGATAAACCCAAAGACCCCAGCTTTTGGGATAAATACTCACTATTTGGCAAAAACTGCTGGGAAAATTGGAAACTAGTGTGGAAGAAATTAGGGCTTGATCCATACCTAACACCACATACCAAGATAAGATCTAAATGGGTTCATGATCTAGATATAAAGAGGGACTTTGTAAGTAACTTAGAGGAATGCAATATAATTTATCTCTCAGACCTGTGGAGAGGGAATAAATTTATGTCCAAAGAAGACCTGGAACTCCTAATTGAACACCAGATGGATAATTTTGATTATTTTAAGTTAAAAAGTTTCTGTACAAACAAAACAAATGCAGACAAGATTAGGAGGGAAGCATCAAATTGGGAAATCATCTTTACATTTAATGGTTCTGATAAAGGCCTCATTTCTAAAATTTATAGAGAATTGTCTCATATATATAAGAATTCAAGCCACTCTTCAATAGATAAGTGGTCAAGGGATATGAACAGACAATTTTCAGATGATGAAATTAAAACCATCTCTAGTCATATGAAAAGTTGCTCCAAATCACTATTGATCAGAGAAATGCAAATTAAGACAACTCTGAGATACCACTACACACCTTTCAGATTGGCTAAGATGACAGGAAAAGATAACGATGAATGTTGGAGGGGATGTGGGAAAACTGGGAAACTGATACATTGTTGGTGGAACTGTGAACGGATCCAACCATTCTGGAGAGCAACTTGGAACTATGCCCAAAAAGTTGTCAAACTGTGCATACCCTTTGACCCAGCAGTGTTTCTACTGGGCCTATATCCCA